>CBVK0101468979.1:0-10062 GCA_900067695.1 Picea abies | reverse complement strand
TAAAATGAGAATTTGGACAACTTCCCATACAATTTGTGCTCTCACAAACAATGTAGTACCAAACACAAGTGCTCATCATGATCCTCCATCGTCTGAGAGTAAATCAAAATATCGTCAATGAATACTTGGATGAACTTTTCCAAGTACTCATGGAACACCCCATTCATCAAACTCATGAACACCCTCGGGGCATTTGTCAGTACAAATGGTAAAATAGTAAACTTGTAATGTCCAAACCTTGTATTAAAGGTGGTATCAGGGACATCATCCTCCTTGATCCATAATTGGTGATACCCTGATCATAGGCCTTTTCCTTCATCATCGACCAAGCTCAACCATTTCCTCTTACAGTTGAGTAATGCCTCATGCGATTCCAACCAGTCCATACCAATCACGACATCATAAGATCCTAAGATCATGACGTACAGGTTAGCCCTGTTGAAAAACTCTCCCAGGTTAACAGTAAAACCTGTAACCTTTCCTCCAACCTTCTGTTTGGCTCCCAAATCCATCTCTACAAAGCTAAAATCATCTTGTTCGACTGCCTTTACGTTAATCATTTTTAGCACTGCACCTAAAATGAAACTCTCAGTAGCACTGGGATATATCAAAATACTAAGGGTCTGGTCAGCGATGATACCTGACATCTCAAGTATAGTTGAAAGGTGCTCGTCCTGGTAGTTATTCACCATTGCATGAATCCGATGGGCCTTTCCCATATCTCCCATGATAGTGGGTCCAATTGATCTAGACGCTCTAGTCCTCTCCACTGGGAAGTCGCACTAGTAGTGTGGCTCCCGACACATCCAACACCCCTTCTTCAGTCTAGTACTCCTGGTACCCAAAGTAGAAGATGACATCCCACCGGCCTAGAATCCTAGTCTGTTCTGCAGAAAAGGCCTAAACTATTGCTGCTACAGTCAACATTGTTGCTAATGTTGCGGTCCCCGATAATTTTTTCGCTGATGAGGCGTCGATCACTGAGGTGTAGTGAAAGTGGATCCCCTCTAGAAGCCACAAAATCTTGACGTATGTGTGGCTGGTGTCTGATGCTACTATGCACCAAATGACACCTGCCCTGCTGGTCTCACTGGAGTCCTTCTCTGACGCTTGCTGATAATCTCCTCCTCTGCTTTGAGTGTAATGGCTGAATTAATTTAAAATAACCATTGAATTACAACACAATAGTATATATATATATATATATTTGTTTATATAATCATTTAATAATGCGTTTGGTTTGGTTTGCAGGTTAGGCGGGAGGGACTTTGGCCCTTAAGGCTCCAGTGTTTCAACTACAGCTCTGATACCATATGTAATGGCTGAATTAATTTAAAATAACCATTGAATTACAACACAATAGTAAAATTTAAAAGTTACTTCATTAGCACATTCGCAATCAAATTCATCATAATAATAAAATTTAATAACATTTTTTTATACAAAACAATGCATAATTCTTGGTAATTACCTGAACCTGATGTTATCAGCCTGTGTTTGCCCGTCGCTTGCTTCCTTCCCACTTCTGGAAAACACTACCCAAAACCGTCCTCCATGCCGACTAGGTAGCTCCCTAGCCCCAGGATATTAATGGATATCCTGGCCCTCCGTGCCCAAAACCCCCAGCAACTCCGGTCCACTGTGTCAATGCCACTTCCAAAATTTCACCTCCCTCTCTACAATACTCCGAGCTCCTCCAAAATCCATGGCCAACTCTCGTAGAATAATCCTCCCCTCCAACTCCTTTCCTTCCTTATCCCTCCTTCACCGACACTCCTCCCCCATTAAATCCCTACCTAACCCATTTATTACCCTTATCCATTCCCATTAATTCTTTTATCTTCTCAGGATTCTTATGTTATCCCTTGTTGTATACGCAACCATTTTATAATATATACCATTAATCTATTAAATCCATTACGTAAGTTATTAATGTAGTTTGTAGTCAAATTATTAATTAATTAATTATAATTATATCATTTAATTAATTAATAACTCACTTAATTAATATCATTAAATCATCTTTGTTTAATTAATACTTTGTTAACACAATTAATCCCCTAGTTAGTTTTACTTTATAATTTCTTAAACATTTATCCAACTAGGGTCGTTACACATAATGGATGCGTGTCTGAGTCCAGATATGTTGTCTTTTCCAATAACTATAGAGTGGCCAGATCCTGGCTTCCAACAAATCGAGTTTTGTATGCAGGGTTCAGCTTTAACTAAATTCCTCCAAGTCTGTGATGCAGCTCTGGTGTGAGGAGATCCATTGCGGAGCCAAGAAGCAATAGAGGAATATGGAAAATATTTATCTTTTATTATAGTGCTCTAGATTCCATTGGTAGTCAATGCATGTCAGAGTGAATTGGCTTCCAGGGCTTTATTGAAATGAAAGATATTTTTAAAGCCCCATCCACCTGAGGTTTTTGGAGTATCCAGAGTTTCCCAATTGCAGAGGTGCAATTTGCGTTGGTGCTTGTTTCTCAACCATAGGAAGTTATAGATAATTCTTTTGAGCTTATTCAGGACCGGTATGGGTATAACAACGAGTGCCATCCAATAAATCGGTTTTCCTTCATGGGAAACCTTGATGAGGGTGTATCGACCTCCAATAGAGAGCCATCTGTTGTACCAATGCCCTATTTTTTTCTCCACCTTTGATATAAGCCATTCCTAGTCTGAGTTCTTGTAGTGATCATCTTTGATGAAGTAGCCAATATAATGGAGTCCATGTGAGAGGTGTAATAAAGTATGAGGGAAGATGCCCTTCAACTGTACCAAAACCTGTTCTTGTATGTTGGAAAAATGGAGGGTTGATTTTGACCAATTGATAATAAGGCCTGTAGCGCAGTAGAAATTGTTTAGTAGACCACCAATTTCCATCCATTCATGTGGGAAGTCATTGGACATTATGAGGATGTCATCAACGAAGAGTAAGTGAAGGATTTTGACCAACTTGGAGACTTTGATCCCTATTATTTTTCCCTCTGCTTGAATTTTTTTGAGGAGGAGGCTTAAGCCTTCCATGACACAAATGAATAGAAGCGGAGAGAGAGGGAATCTCTGCCTCAAGCCCCTACCACTATGGAAAAAACTAGATGGATCACCATTAACTAGGACATCAAATGTAGCACTAGTGACACAACACATAAATCAAGTAATGGTGGAAAGACTAAAGCCCATCTGGGTTAAAATAATTCTAAGGAAATCCCAGTCTATACAGTCGAAGGCCTTTTTTAGATCTAGCTTGAGTATAAGCTTGAGTATAAGGGCACAAGAGTTTTTGTGACTGATGTTATGAAGGCATTCTTGTGTAGTGCCAATGGCATCAAGAACTTGGCAGCCCTTTAAAAAACCAAGTTGTTCGCCAGACAGTGAGTGCGAGAGTATGGGTTTGATTCTTGTAGCAATGATCTTGGAAATAATCTTGTAGAAGAGATTACAAAGAGCGATCGGTTTATAATCTCCGAAGGTGGTCGGGAGATAGATTATATTTCAAAATTAGTGTCAAACAAGTAAAATTTAGAGCTCCAGTAATCTTACCATGAAGTATGGAATCTTCCACAAGTTCTAGTAGTTCAGTCCCCACCAGATCGAAAAACTGTAAGTAGAACTCGACAGTCCAGCCTTCTGGGCCGGGATTTTATATTTTTGGAAATATTTCAGAGTAGCCAATACCTCATGTAAAGTGAAGGGATTTTCTAATAGTAATGAATCTTATGCTGTAACAGAACGATGATAGAGATGAGCCACAACTACTTGAGCTTGTAGATGGGGAAGGGCTTGAGATCTAGCTGCATAGAAAGATTTTAAAAAAATGGAGGTTGTTGTCTTGATGGAAATCTGTCCACTATGTCTAGTACCAGTGTCATCAATTATGTACCAGATTTGTTTTTTGTTCCTAGACGCGCTGGCGAAACGGTGGAAGAATTTTCTATTAAGATCACTGCATTTGATCCAGTTTGCTCTACTTATTTGTCGCCAGGGAGCCTCATCGGCCAACATAATCTTGTTTCTCTTGAATTATAGTTGCTTTGTTTGGTGGAGCAAGTGAGAGCCAATACCTAGAGTTGTTCTAATGTAATTCTTGAAGCTTAAGTTCCAGCTCAAATAATTTCTGATACATGTGTCTTCTACGTTGCGCAACCAATATTTTGATACATATTTTAAGTTGTTTTAATTTACATGTAATACGTTGTTGAATTCCCAATTCGCGCTGGAAAATAGGGTCATTCGAGACAACATGGACTATTGCAAAAAATTCTTTATCATGAAGCCAGCTAGATTTCAGTTTAAACGGATAAGCAATGTGCACCACTGGAGAACCAAACTGTAGAAGAATTGGAGCGTGGTCAGAAAGGTAAGGAGTATATGTTGATGTTTAAATTTACTTAGATAGGTATGTCATGTCATCCTTTTTGGATGTCTATGGATAATCACCATGTGCTCCTTTGACTTATCCCATCCATCTACTTGTCTCATTACTTCATGAGAGAGTTATCCATCTACCTTCATCAATGCTATCTCCTCTCAGCCTATTATAAATAGAGGAGCTCTTCAATGTAATCAGTAAGCAGATCTAATAGATCATTCTCTCCTTTGTAGAAGGTTATTGGTCTTTGCAGTTATCTTGTTGTGCCTTTGATATTGTATTTTCTCAATATCTACATGGTATCAGAGCTGCTCTGCAAACCCCTTCTCCTTTCTTTGGAGAGATTTGCAAGTTTTCTGAGATCAAGATCATACTTGCCCCATATTGATTAAAGCGATCTGATTATGAGTGTCTGATTTCAATGTTGCACAACCATTCGAGGTTTTGTTGATGTGGGTCAACTCTCTATCAAGGTTTTGTCACTGCATACTGACTCTCTCTCTCTATGAAGTGATTTTTCTGCAGCTTCAGGGTACGAATTTCCAACCTCAAAATTTTTCCTGTGCATATTGTTGGTCGAACGATCATTCCCCTCCCTCTCCATCCTAGTGGCGTGTTGGTCCTTCAGTGGTGTGCAACACCAGGTCGCCATTAATCTGCCAAAGATCCACTAGTCGAGATTAAAAGAGAACATCTACCAGCAACAGGCGGGCTCATTTTTTTTCTCACTATGAGTTGGACGAGCTCGTTTATTTCCTCACCGTGGGTTGGGCAAGCCCGTTTTTCCTCTCCTTGAGCTAGGTGAGTTCGATTTTCTTCTGTGGACTGGATGAGCTCGGATCTGAAAAGATCTGGTGGCCATGATCACTGAAGATCATCGACGATCATTACTCATCTTGTAGTTAGTGGCCACGTACCTCAGGGCAGAAGCTGAGCGTAAATGTCTCCACTACAAGTGCTTCCGACAGTTTCCCATCGCTGTCTTCTGGGACCTCTACCACGCTTGGCTCGCCCTTGACATATTAGGGTCCTTCATTGAACACGGGTTCCTCCACACCGGCCAGTCCAACAAATGCATAGCTTTTTCATTTCATCAAGAAAATGCCCAGCACGCCCCAGCTCGTCTGGCAAAGATCTGATTCGTCCAACAAAGGCCCAGCTTGACCAGTCGGTATGGTGGGCGCTATCCATAATACCGAGAGGAAATTGAAGGAGAAACAAGCGCCCAACTCATACAGCTCATCCAACGACCCTCTATGCTCAATGACCTCACAAAATTGGGAGGAAATCTCAAAATTTGGGGCATTTAAGCTATAAGAGATTGTCCTTCCGAGCATTGATCATCACTAAAGTTCAACATCGAGGGTTTATTCTAAATCCAATTTTCTTTGCAATTTTTTTTTGCATTTAAAAATCTAGTTTAAATCCTTTCACTACAGATCTAGTGCTTTATTCAGTCCTTGTTTGTCAGCAGAAAAGATAGCGGTATTCTACCTTGTTTTGACCTTCTTTGTGCAACCTTTTTTGTGCCTACGGATATCCAAATATTTTTAATCTATAAATATTTTTAGATCTCTTTATTTAAAGCCTAGGTTTCCATTCTCTTTTGAGATAATACACCTAGATCTGGTGTTTTATTGTACTCTTTATTGTAAATGGTGGAGTTAAGGATTATTGAGCTCCTAACTCCCCATAATTATCATACATGGAAAATTAAGATGCAACAGTTGTTGCAATCAAAAGGGCTCTGGCAGATGTTGGTCGAGGCTCAACCTGTGTTCACTAAGGAAATTGAAAGGTTCGCCTATCAAAATAAACTTGATGAAGCCATGGGCCTCATCGGTTTACATGTGTCGGATAGCTTGTTTTTCCACATAGTTGATTGGAAAACTCCGAAAGCAAGTTGAGACAAGTTGGATTCCTTATTTGGAAAAATCAATGAATTTTGAGCCCTACAATTGGAAGAGGAGCTGTCATCACTGGTACCGGATGAGCATGCATCCGTTGAAGACTATCTCACCAAATTCAGGGCACTAGTGGCTCAGCTAAAAGGGTGTGGAAAAACTAAATCAGATAAAGAGTGCATCTTCTTGATTTTATCCAAGCTAAAAGGTCCTTATCAAGTATTTTCTTCTGCATTTTATTCTACTATGGATGCACTAGGAAGTGAGTTTAAGATGCCTTCCTTTGAGCTTTTCTGTGAGCGTCTTACTAGAGAACAATCTAAGCTTACTCAATTAGATGCTCTTTCTGGCTCTAACAATAAGGCTCTTGTGGCTCAAAACACCAAAACTAAGCACAAGACTCGGTATAAGCAAAAGAAATTTTTTTCTCCAACTGGTGAGTTTACCTCCAAGTCTCAGCAGAAAACAAAACCATTTCCTCCATCTTCCAAGTTTGGTGAGTCTTCCTCCAAGACAAAGAAGAAGAATTCAAATGACACCTGTAGCTTTTGTGGCAGACTTAGGCATGTAGAATCTAAGTGTTGGTTGAAACTTGAAGCTTTGAATGAAGCCATGAAGCAGCATAAGATTTCAGTACCAAAACCTTCTTCTACTAGTAAAGGACATGCTTTATCAGCTCAAGCTTTGTATGCATCTTCAAATAGCTGGATACTTGATTCTGGTGCTTCACACCACATGACTCATTCTCGTGAATTGTTGGCTTCTACATCTGAATGTAGAATTTTGTAGATTGCAGTTGGAGACTCTACACAACTGGATGTTCTTGGATCTGGCACAGTGCAGTTAGATAAAGGGTGCATTAATGATGTTCTTCTTGTTCCTCACATCTCTGCAAATATTCTCTCTATATATCAGATTTTTCATTCTGGTAATGGGAAAACAGTAGAGTTTTCTCCTAATGATGTAATCATCCGAGAACTACAAAATCCAGACATTGTTGTTGCATCTGGAAAAGTAGATCATAGTTCTCATCTGTATAAGTTTGCTTCTTTTGAGTCTTCCTTAGGTTCCTCTTTCATTGCACATGCTGATGCTTTGAGTAAGCTTTGGCATGAAAGATTCGGACATCTCAACTACAGATATTTGTAGCAGTTAAGTACCCAAAAATTGGTGCTTGGTCTTCCTAAATTTTCTTGTACTGATGGAGTTTGTCCAGGTTGTGTCCTTGGGAAACAACATCAAGATCCTTTTCCTAAAGGAAAAGCATGGTGTGCTACAACACCTCTTGAGTTGGTACATAGCGATATCATGTCATTTCCAACTTGCTCATTTTCAGGGGCTAAGTATGCACTCACCTTCATTGATGACTTCTCACGTCGCTCTTGGGTATACTTTCTTAAGTACAAGAGTGAGGTCCTTGCTACTTTTAAGCACTTCAAGGATTTTTTTGAGAAGCAGTCATCTCTTTCTATCAAGAAACTACGCACAGATAATGCGGGGGAGTATGTCAATCAGGGATTCACAGATTTTTGTAGAGAACATGGGATTCAACATCAACTCACTATTCCCTACAACCCTCAACAAAATGGTGTTGATGAAAGAAAGAACAGAACACTAAAAGAAATGGAAAATTGTATGATTTAGTCCAAGAACATGGCACCCTCCTTTTGGGCTGAAGAAGTAAACTGTGCAAACTACATTCAAAATAGGATGCCTCATCGGGAAGTACTACATAAGACTCTAGAGGAAGCTTGGAGCCATGTTAAGCCTGATGTCTCTGCTTTTAGAGTATTTGGCAGTCCAGCATGGGCCTTAATACCAGTTGAAAAACGCAAAGCTATGGAGAAAAAAAAGTCAACCATTAATATTCGTTGGTTATTGTGAGGACATAAAAGCATATAGGTTATTTGAACCTATTACTAAAGAAGTATTTTTTTGATGATCTGTCCATTTTGATGAAGGGTTCAACCCCACATCAAATCCTTCTCCATCTTCAGATTGTCATGTAGACAATTGTGTTGAATTTGTTTTAGAAAATGATGATGAACCTTTTGAAGTTCAACATCAACCAGAAGAAAATATACCACCTGCAACAATGGAGCATGAGCATCATGAACAAATTGATCTTGAACATGAACAAATTGATCAAGAACATGAACAACTTGATCAAGAACTGCTTCTCAAGAGGAGCCTTCATGAGAGAAAGAGGCCTAACAGGTATGGCTATGAGCCAATTGATTTCAGCTATTCAACCTCAGCCTCTTCCCCTATTCAATCACAAACAATAGGTGTCTCCTTCTAAGTCATACTATCTCAAATGATCCACAACAATTTTTTGACGTTGTTGGCATACCTGAGTGGGATGCTGCCATGACATAGGAGTATTCTTCATTGATGAAGAATCACACATGGGATCTCGTGTCTCTTCCAAAGGGATGAAATCTAGTTCGCTGTAAATGGATCTATAAAACCAAGTATGCAGTTGCAAGATACCAGATATATAAAATATGCAGAACATAAATGAAATGCTAGAAATGACAGAATAACAGTAAAATATCCAGCATAATCTTTGCAATACATAGAAATGATATACGAAATAGTAATAGAAATAGCACTTTGATTCAGATAGAAATGTTCACAGGCCTCTTCGAGGGGGCAACCTCCAGTCGAGAAGCGCTCTATTACAATAATCTCCAAACTAGGGTTTTCATACCCTCGACCCTTATTTATACTAAATATGTCTATTAAGAGAAGCATCTAGAGGAAGATCCTTCTAGAAGCGGAAGCTTCTATTAGGTCTTCTTACATCCGTCTTATTCTATTTTATTGAAAGGCCTTATTAATATTGACCTTTATTACATCCGAATACATTGATCTACCTATGTGCAAGTTAGGACCTTAACATGTCCGCCCCCTTAAAAACAACCTTGTCCTCAAGGCTTGAGATGTGGAAACTGCTGCAGAATGGTAGCTAGTTCTCAAGTGGCATCTGCTGGAGTCATATCTTTCCACTGTACTAGCACTTCCTTGATGGTTCTCTGACGCAGACAACACTCACGCTGGTCCAAAGATGCTTCTGTTTGTAGACAAATGGATCCTTCTTCAACTAACTATGGAAGGTGGGTTTGAATTTGGCACCTGGTTCCAATCACCTTCTTCAAGCATGAAACATGAAAAACAAGATGTAGCTTTGACTGACTGGGTAGAGCTAACTGATATGCGACTTGTCCCACACGCTTGAGAATTGTGTAAGGGCCATAAAATTTGGGTGCTAGCTTCTGACACTGCTAGGCCTTGAGGGAATTTTTCTTATATGGTTGCAGTTGCAGAAACACCTGATCCCCTTCTACAAATTGACATTCGGAGTGACCTTGATCTGCCTGCTGCTTCATTCTATTCTGGGCCATGGCCAAGTTCTCTTTAAGGGTACGAAGGATATCCTCTCGGACTGTAAGTGTTTGGTCAACTGCCTGGACCTTCGAGGTACCCGGTAAGTATGAGAGAACTGAAGGTGGCTTCTGTCCATACACTACTTCAAAAGGAGTCATGCGAGTGGCTGAATGGTATGTAGTGTTGTACCACCATTCGGTGAGGGGTAACCATTGAGCCCACTGGTGTTGTTTTTCAGAGGCAAAGCACCTCAGATATGTTTCCAAACACTTGTTGACGACTTCCGTTTGACCATCTGTCTGGGGATGATAAGCTGAGTTGAGATGCAATTGTGTGTCTTGTAGCTTAAACAGTTCTTGCCAAAAATTGCTTGTGAAAGTTGGGTCTCGATCA
>CBVK0101468975.1:0-10309 GCA_900067695.1 Picea abies | reverse complement strand
ACTCCATTTTCCCTAATAACACACTAATCCAAGATCTTTTGTATTGAGTACCTTGATCACACACACATCAAATACTTCTGTCTCTACTCGGAATTACACCCTTCAACTTCGGCCATTTCTGCAAGGGATGCAAAATGAAATGCATTCGCATGCCTCTGCTTTCTCCAGACATTTTCATGTCGTCGCCGCATACTGCCTCATCCCGACTAGAGCGTGGCCTTTCCTATATAACTCTTTGATATTGTCGAAATCCTCCAATTCTTTCCCTGAAGCGCGCTAGTTTAAATTTTAAATTTCAAATTTCAAATTTTCAACTGCACCACGATGGCGATTGAAGTTTATGAGAGGTATGAGCAGGTAAGTGTGGCCATTATGTACCTTAATGCGCACCAACAACTCATCGGAGATTTGGTGGCTCACATCGTCCGACTGGATGGAGGAGGCATGCATGGCATACAGTGACAGACGGATGCAGCACACTGCATGGTCATGTTGACCCCATACCATCCACAGACAGCCTAAACGGAAACAAAAGTTGAAGAAACCCACCCCAAGACGTTAACGGAGCCGATAGATACCTTCGCCGGAGATGGGACATTCGACGTTGGTCAGAATCCCAAATGGTAGCGTCGTTAGCTTACTCCCTAGGGAATTGGTGATGGAGGCAATTTATCAAGCATGAATGGATGGTCAAGGATTTATTCAATATTGTTACATCTTTGGATGGATAAGGATTTATTGGATATTGTTACACACCAGTAAATACAAATCTTGGAGAGGAGAATGGAGAAGAGATACAGATCTTGAATCTTGGATTGGAGAAGAGAGCAGTGTGGTAGTGATTTTGATGATTCTAATCTGGAGGATTATTGACAATGACAAGCTATGAGATTCTTTCATCTACCCTATTTTGTATTTATCATTAATATTCCCACCTATAATATAATATTAGTGGCACCGTATTTATTTAATTCATTTTAATTTCCATGATATCAAATGATTTAATGAAAAAACTGAAAATGTATGTTTCTATCTTCCGAACTTCTATTTAAGTATTAAATATCCGTCTAGCTTCTAAAATCCTATTTATGTATTGAATATTCTAATTTCCTGTGCGTTTGTCATGGGACTTAAAATAACATCTTCTAGAGTTTGCAAAACATTATTTTTTTTCATCTCAACATTTGACTTTAATAGACCTATTTCACATGTTTCAGTGTGAGGGGGAAAAATTTATAGATGGACCGCTAACTTAATTTAGGCTGATTAATTTACCGTGAGAAGTGGACATTATCTTTATGGAATTGTTTGAAAGAATTTTCTACAAAGTTGTAGCTAAATCAGAGGACAAAAAATATTGTGCGAAGGGACTGGTAAATCAGAGTTCAGAACTGCCACTTATTAATCCTCATTTCACATACCGTGGTTGAATTTGCTCCAACTTTTGACTTCATTTTATCAGTTTATACAAATTTTCTCTTGTGGAGAGGTAGAGATTAGAAGTTGCTCCAAATTTTGACTTCATTTTATCAATTTATACAAAGTTTCCCTTGTGGAGAGGTATATATTAGTATGAATAAGGGATCGAAATTGTAAACGGACAGAGACTTACCACAGAGACTCTAGCCATCAAAGTTAACACATTCTCATGTTTATTGCGCGTGAAAATACAGTAAAATTGTACGAGCATTGTGTTAAATAACAACGTAAAACAGATATTTATTGTGAATTTCACCTGAACCGCATTTAAAGTTGAACCTTGCATACATGAACATAGATTCCAGCCATCAAATTAAACACATTATCTGAGTGGCAAAGAATGGAATTGCACCCAATTTCTTGCCATTTTCCAGGGAATTAACGGACTTGGAAATGTGGTAACCCTGGGGATTCATATTCCCATAGACACTCACAGAAACCTGGCCATGGCCGACTACTCAAAGTTGTTCCCATCATCTCTCAGAAACAATCAAAGAAACCTAGCCATGACCGACTACTCTTCTATTGAAATTTGAGTTGAGTGCTCTCACAGAAACCTGGCCATGGCCGACCACTCAAAGTCATTCTCGTCATCTCTCAGAAACACTCACAGAAACCTGGCCAAGGCCGACTAATCTTGTATTGAAATTTGAGTTGAGTGCTCTCACAGAAACTTGTCCATGGTTGTCTATTCCTCCATTGATCTGAGTTCTCTCACAGAAACCAACTTATCGTAGGAGCTCTTTGTACGACTGGAACCTTCTTAGTGTCACAAAGGTGACACACTCTTTCATCCCATAGTGTTTTAGGAATTTACCAATTCCCACTTTCACTATGGAGCTCCCTTATCTTAGTAATGCTTATTTTTTTCTTTACACTTGGAAAAATAGATAGATAATTTTGATCTTCTAAATTAGGGTTGATTACATCCTTATAATACCTTAATTTTATTTTTTCCTCTAACTCTTTTTTATGTAGCCCCACTTCTCTCCTCGGGGTTCAACGACCTCTTGGTCAAGAATCTTCAAATCTCTGAGTTGGATCAGCTCTTCGGGTTCTGCTAGCCCCCAGATCAATTCTACACAGACCCTTTTCCTCCTTAGGCGTAGGTCCTGTGAGACCTGTAGGCACCTGTTAAGCCTCTACTCCCTATTTGAAATTGGAATAAAAACAAGTGCTAGCTCTCTAGGATAGGCCCTTTCCCCCATGTGACCTAGGGCTATGACCCGAGGCTAAACCCTGAAAGGCGCTTCAGAATTTCGGGCTTCGATCGTTTTCCCAACAACTAACTTCTTTTCCCCCAAACTCTGAACCGATGAAGTTCAACAGGCTAAGATATCTACGACTCGCCCTCCTCTGGCATCCAATGGTTGTGATCTCTTCGGAAATTCGGGCTTCGACGCTTTTGAATGCACCTTACCACTTTTTCCCCTTTGGGTGACTTGCAGTCAATGCCCCTCTTCCTCCTTTCTTTTCCCTGAAGTCCATGATCTGATGGTGCATGTCCTCCTCAAATCGACGGTCAAAATGACTTCACTAATTCGGCTTTCAGGAGTTTCGGTTACTCCACCTTGCCTTTCCTCTGAAGGAATATTCCTTTGAAGTCTGTGGATCTCTATTACGTTTCCTTCCTAGATCCAACGGTTCATTTCTCTTCGCTCTTCATGACTTCAACAGAAAACATTGTTCGCTCCATGCAATTTCTCTGAAGCTCTTCCTCCCAAACCTTTTGATCTTCTCCCACCTGTCTCTCTGGATGATGGACGGTTCCGATTAGCTTCATAACTTTGGGACTTCGGAAGTCCACTCTCCTATGCACTTTAACAGAGGTTAAGTCTCATGCAACTCACCTGGATCAGAAAGTTGTCGATCCATATGCTCAGATCCGATAGTTGGGATTTGTTCTCCTCCTCTGTGCGCACCTTTTGGTGTCTGGACGTTGAATTCAATGGTCAAGATCTTCTACTTACAGTTGATCCAACAGATATTGTCTCTCCTCCTTGTGAGCTTCTTCATTCTCTCGAATTTGGGAAAATTTGTAAGTGTCAAAGGCTGCGGCCTTTCAGATTTCTCCTACGAGCCCGACTACTAGGTCTCAACCTACGCTCTCCCTCCTGAGCTTGAACTTGGAATAAATTCACCTACACACACTCTTTTCATTATCTACAAAAACTTGAACCTATAAGGTCCCTTGGCCTTTGCATGCCTTGCAGAGTCTTGTACACACTTGCAATATCTCTTCTGAGCTTTTGTTTAGCACTTTGATGAAGTGTGAGTGCACACTTGCGCTTCTCCCACAGTCTAGGACTCATAATGTCTCTTTCTTATGCACTCCTTTCATAGGGATTTTTGTGCACGATGACACTAACTCTCTTGAGCTTTGAACTTGCTCAATTTTTTTAAGGGCCTCGTCCCTTTGTTCCTTTGACAGGTTCTCGCACCCTCCTAGCGCTTTCATGCTCTTTTGCTCCAGATCCTCTACCAACACTTCGGTCAGGTGTTGGCCTTGTGCATTCCTTGAACAAATTAACTCCTCGAGTCCTTAATTCTGATAATTCACTCGCACACTCCTTGCACTCTCTGTGCAAACTTGCACTTGAATCTCCTCCAAGTCTTAACCTTATGGTGTGCCCTCTTGGCAACCTTTCTCCCAGAACTTGAAATATATTTCTTGCACACTCCTTTCAACTACTCAATGCACACCTTACAGAGCTTCTTTCCCCAAATTATTTAACAACTCTGGTTCACATGAGCTTCAAATTCTCAAACCTCAGAGGTTTGTGTCTCTTTGTTCCTCGAAGGGATATATGTTCCCTCTTGGCAACTTCTACTCAAATTACTCCTTGCTAAGCTTACAGAGTGTTCAATAAATTTGTGGGTGTCTTCTCCTTGACACTCTTCTCTCCCTTTGAACTCGAAACAGAGGTCACTTGTGAAAACTTGCACCTACGTGATGCCCACCTGGTAGAGCTCTACAGAGTGGTTAACAACTCTGATTGTGATTTCTCCTACATAGTTTCTCCTCCAAGGTGTTCAGTAACCTTGAGGCTCCACTTGATTTGTGATTGATTTGGTGTGCCCTCCTTGCATGTTATTCTCTGACTCAAAATATTTTAGATGCACACTCCTTGAGCTAGCTACAAAGTTTCCAATACCTTGTTGTGCACTCCTTGCACAACCTAAAGAACCTAGAATGATTCAACAAACCCACAAAAAATAGTGGAATCTATCTTATCCATGAAGATGGAAACCTATCATACACATATAAAACATACGCACACATAAACACACATTGATAACATTCATAAACATTCACCACATAGGAATTGATAAACAACGAAATATGTTATTTTGTATTAATATTTGAATGTTAATTATAATGTGTGAGCTCGGATTGGATATGAGTCTCAAATATCTCCTCTCCTCTCTTTGGCTTACAATTATTTTCTATCTCTTTTCAGCAGCCAAAACCATTTCTGGGCATACATTACAAAGCTTTATACAAGAGGGGATCAATGTGCCTTTCCCTCCAACTACTCTAGTGGTGTATAATCATCATTACAATGCCTATATACTAAGGAAGATTACATTGAATGAACATCTATTTTGAATCAGATCTAGATCATCCTATAGCTAGCCATTAAAGGAGACTCTAACTACTACATGTACAAAGGCATCAAATCGACTCTACTCAAGCCTTACAGTATTTAATTTCACTTAATTACATTGAATTTTTAACATTCAAGGGAAAAATGAGAGGGTTGGCACCTCTCCCCTTCTTAAATGCGCATTGATGTGATGGAATGTTGGCACGTTGCTAAGGTGGAGCGATGCTCCTACATCAAACTCCAATGCCGGGAAAATCATGAGCTCCCACTCATGAGCTCCACTACTGCATTGTTGAAATCCCCCTAGATCCCAAACTCTCCCTTGGAGTTGTCCTTCTGCTCCTTTGATATGTTGTTGCTTTTGTTTCTTCCCTGCTACTGTGGCGTGATTTCCTATGTTCAACTTCTCCTTGTTGATCTCCTCTGCTATCCTCAACATCAACTCTCTTATTTCCTCTATCTCTCTGTCCAGTTGATCTAGTGGTTGGCTTCTACTTTGTAGAATGATATGTTGCATCTCCTCATATTGATCTAAGGGTAGATCAACCTGATCTCCCATGTTGTCTTCTTCTCCTATGGAGCTTACTTACCATTTTGCTGCAGACTCAAATTCTACAGGCTCATCACTAAGTTGTTGCTCAACTTCCTCCTCTGACAGATTAGCTTCTACCAGTTCTCATGTTGGTGCACTCCCAACTTCTTCCATTTGTTCCTCAGACTAGTATGCTCCTTCATATGTTTCCAACTTAACATGTTGTATGTGTCGACTCTGCATATTTACCCTTCTCTCCAGGGTTTTCAATTCTTTGTACAACTTATCAAAGTCCATGTTGTTTGCTTCCTCTTTTGATGCAGGCTTCAGAGCTGTAGTCATCTCATGTTCATCTTCCCGGATGAAATTGCTTAGCAATTCCTTTGAATTCTTTTCTCCTTCCGCTGGGGAAGATTCTGATGTCTCCTCCTTCTCCTCTATGACAGTCACAACTAGTTGTCCTCCTGTTGCACCTGAAATTTGTGCACTGACCTCTTCTTAGCTAATTAGCAGGAATATCTCGATTCCCCCAGTGATCAGAATGCATTTCTGATCCTCCTCCATCAACACTCCTTGTTAATACGAACTCTCAGCTGAGTTCATGAGACTTTCAGATAGTCTCATCTCTTCTCCCTTGCCCACCTGGAAATTTGGGATTTCACTCCTACCCTCCTGACAGTCTATGAGATCAATTGTTGATCTCCTCTCCTCATCATTGAGGTTTTCCCCAAATTTTGGCTCACAGACGCAAACCAGATTCTCTGTGCCACTGAGGGTTTCAACTTCCCTCAACCACCTCCTCAACACTTGTTGTTGCCTTCTGGCCAACAACTTCTGAACATGCCATGTTTCTCTCTGCTTCATGGGAAACTCGTACCTCCAATATACCTGGGGCTCTTGTTGCATCTTCAACGTTAGCCTGTCGAGCTCCACTTTGATTTCCTTGATCTCTTTATCCATTTATTCCTTTATTTTTTGTTGGCATTCCTTTCCTTGACCATGCCTATGGCCTTCAATACCCATCTTCCTTCTTTTCCCGCCCTACTAGAAAGTTTGTTTCTTACCCTGCAACTGAGAGCACCTCCAACTTATCCTATATCCCACCTAGCTCTCTACTTGACTGTTGCTCACTTGCAAACAACCTTCCACCTGTTGTCTATAGATGAATTTTAGCTTATGATACCATTTGATGTTATAAGACTATCTCTTATTTCCTTTTCCTGCTATTTGAAAGAAAATTTCAGCTCTGATACCACTTGATGCAGCCCCTCCTTCTCTCCTCGAGGTTCTGCGACCTCCCGATCAAGGATATTCAAATATATGAGCTATATCAACTCTTTGGGACTCTTCTAGCCCCCAAATCAATTCTACACAGGCCCTTTTTCTCCTTAGGCCTAGGTCTTGTGAGACCCGCGGTCTCCTGTTAAGCCCCTTCTCCCTATTTGAAACTAGAATAAAAACAAGCACGAGCTCTGTGGGCTAGGCCTTTTCCCCCATGTGACCTGGGGCCAAACCCTGAAAGGCGATTCAGAATTTCAGGCTTCATCCATTTTCCCAACATCTAACTTCTTTTCCCCCAAACTCTGAACCGACAAAGTTCAACTGGTGCGGAGATCTACGGCTCGTGCTCCTCTGGCATCTGATGGTTGTAATCTCTTTGAAAATTCAGGCTTTTACGCTTTTGAATGCACCTGACCACTTTTTAACCTTCAGACAACTTGTAGTCAACTCCCTGCTTCCTCCTTTATTTTCCCCGAAGTCCACGATATGATGACACGTGTCCTCCTCAGTTCGATGGTCAAAATGGACTTCGCTGATTCAGGCTTTGAAAGTTTCGGTTACTACACCTTGCCTTTCCTCTGAAGGACTATTCCTATGAAGTCTATGGATCTATGCCATGTGTCCTTCCTAGATCCAATGGTCCATATCTCTTCACTCTTCGCGACTTCGACAGAAAACATTGTTCACTCGACTTAATTTCTCTAAATATTTCTTCCTGAACCTTCTGATCTTCTACCACCTATCTCTCTTGACAATGGATGGTTCCAAATGGACTTAGAACTTTGGGAATTCGTGAGTCCACTCTTCCATGCACTTTAACAGAGTTTAAGTCTCATGCAATTCACCTGGATCAGACAGTTTTTGATCCACGCACTAAGATCTGACGGTTGAGATCTGTCCTCCTCCTCTGCACGCTCCTTCTGGTGTCTGGACATGGAATTCAATGGTCCATATCTTCTCCTTGCAGTTGATCCAACTTTTTTTATCGTTCCTCCTCCTGAGCTTCTTTGTTATCCTAAATTTGGGAAAATTTGTAAGTGTCAAAGGCTGCGGCTTTTGAGATTCCTCTTGCGAGCCCGACTGTTGGGTCTCGACCTGCACTCTCCCTCCTGAGCTTGAAATTGGAATAAGTTCACCTGTGCACACTCTTTGTGTTGTCTACACAAACTTGAACCTGTAAGGTCCCTTGGCCTCTACGAGCCTTGCAGATTCTCTGTGCACACTTGCACTATCTCTTATGATCTTTTGTTAAACACTTCGATGAAGTGTGAGCTCACGCTTGCACTTCTCCCATGGTCTAGGACTCAGACTGTCTATGCCTTTTTCACTCCTTCCATAGGCCTTTATGTGCACGAAGATACTAAACCTCTTGAGATTTTAACTTGCTCAAATTTTCTAAGGGTCTCGACCCTTTGTTCCTTTGACATGTTCTCACACCCTCCTAGATCTTCCGTGCTCTTTTCCTCCAGAGCCTCTACCAACACTTCAACATGGTGTTGGCCTTGTGCATTCCTTGAGTATTAAATTATGAGAATTCGCTCGCGCACTCCTTGCGCTCTCTGTGAAAACTTGCACTCGACTCTCCTTCGAGTCTTAACCTTATGGTGTGCCCTCTTGGAAACCTTTCTCCCATAACTCAAAATAGAGTTCTTCCACACTCCTTGCGCCTGCTCAATGCACACCTTGCAGATATTCTTCCCCCAGAGTATTCAACAACTCTGGTTCACATGAGCTTCAACTGCTCGAATGTCAGAGGTCTCTGTCCCTTTGTTCCTCAAAGGGATATATGTGCCCTCTTGGAAGTTACGTTTGCTCAAATCACTCCTTACTGATCTTACAAAGTGTTCGGTAACTATGTGGGTGTCTTCTCCTTGACACTCTTCTCTCCCTCTGAACTCGAAATATATTTCACTTGTGCACACTTGAACCTGCTTGATGCCCACCTGGCAGAGCTCCATAGAGTGGTCGACAAATCTGATTGTGCTTTCTCCTACCTAGTTTCTCCTCCAAGGTGTTCAATAACCTTGAGACTCCACTTGAGTTTTGATTTCTTTGGTGTGCCCTCCTAGAACATTCTTGTCTGACTCAAAAAAATTCAGATGTGCACTCCTTGCACTGGCTACAGAGTTTCCAGTACCCTATTGTTCACTCCTTGCACAACCTAAAGAACCTAGAATGATTCAACAAACCCACAACATATAGTGGAAGCTATCTTATCCATGCAGATGGAAACCTATCATACACATATACACCATATGCACACATAAACACACATTGATAACATTCATAAACATTCACCACACAGGAATTGAGAAACAGTGAAATGTGTTCTTTTGTATTAATATTTGAATGTTAATTACAATGTGTGAGCTCAGACTACGACTGAGTCTCAAATCTATCCTCTCCTCTCTTTGTCTTACAATGATTTTCTATCTCTTTTTAATAGCCAGAACCTTTTCTAGACATATGTTACAAAGCTTTATACCAGAGGGGCTCAACGAGCCTTTCCCTCCAAATACTCTAGTGGTGTTTAATCACCATTACAATGCTTATTTACTGAGGCAGATTACATTGAATGAACATCTAGTCTGAATAGGATCTAGATCATCCTATAGTTGTCCATTAAAGATGAATCTAACTATTGTCTCTACAAAAGAATCAACTCGGCTCTTCTCAAGCCTTAAAACATTTAATTTCACTTAAATACATTGAATTTTTAAAATTTGAGGGCAAAATGAGAGGGTTGGCACCTCTCCCCTTCTTAAATGTGTGCTGATGTGCTGGAATGTTGGCACGTCGCTGAGGTGGAGCAATGCTCCTGCATCACTTTATCACACCACATGTTCTCCTTAAATTTTGATTTGATTTGACATTTTTTTTAATAGTATCTTTATTCTACTAAATGGTGTCTTCCATGATTCCCCAAAAGTTTAGTCAAGACCGGGTATCTTTATGCCATCCTCGCTTGAGTCGATGGTGGTTATGACTCGATTTTGAAGAAATTTTAGGAAGTCTCTTGTCTTCCATGTTGTTTAACTTATTTTTATACATTAAGTATCTAGTCATAGCCATGCTCTCGATGGGGGAGAGGTTTGTTTCTAAGAGGAGGATGGGATATCGAGTATTTCCTTTAATTTTGAGATTATAGGTTATAAAATTCTTTTATAATTTTTCTATCTTCTTCAGGATTCACGAGAGATACTACAACCCCATAAAGAATAATAGGTGTAACAAGACTCTCAAAGAGAAGTTTCTTCTTATCCCAACTCCAAAGATCGGGCGATTTACAATTGTTTTCAATCCCATAATAAACTTTTCATCCCCCAATAATCTTTTTTCTCAATGCTATAATTCCAATCGAGCTTGTGGTGAATATCAATTCCAAGATATTTGTATGAAGTCACTTCCT
>CBVK0101468971.1:0-15140 GCA_900067695.1 Picea abies | reverse complement strand
TATATATATATATATATATTGCATGTGTAATTAGGTGTTTAGAGAATTGGGGTGATATGAGAGCTATTTAGATTTGCTTGGCAAATTACTCACTTTCAAAGTTTAGCTTAAGGTCTTCCTTCCATCAATTATTTTAGGTATAAGTTATTTAATGTGAGGTGAATGAGGAACGAAAGAGGAAACCTGTAAGAAACCTAAAGTGTAAATGTGCTAGTGTTATAAATATGATTTTCATGTTAACATAGGAGTTCCACCACAAATATAGAAATTTTTATTTATGAACCATAGAACTGTATACAAATGCTTTAGTGTAATGATTTCAATTGTAGGCGGAGATATAAGTACAACCCTAATGTTATCATTTATTTATTGAGGATAACAAACCCTTTTATTGTTTCAAACAAACCAACAAAATCAAACAAAAAAGAAGACAAACATATTTACATATCTATAGTTTTGTGAATTTTCATGAAAAATATTTTTTAAGAATTTGGCCATAAATGAGGAAGGGATTCTTTTTTCCCCTCTAATGATTTAAAAATATATGTTGAAAGACCAACTTTTTCAGCTATTTGAAACGGACCAAGCCAAATTCTTTGAAATTTTTTGTGTTTTCCTTTTTCTTCATGTGCTTTGTCCCATTTAAGAACTAAATCACCAATTTGTAAATTCTTATTACTGACTGAATGCTTATCAAACCATTTCTTAATTATTTCTTGATGTTCAGAGAAAGTTTGTTTTCCTTTATTTCTTTCTTGTTCCAATTTCAATAATTCCTCAATTCACTCTTGCATTTTTGGGCAAGGATCTTCTCTAACAGATTGTGCTAATTGGAAAGAAGGTAAAGTTGCATTAGTTGGTAAAATGGATTCCTTGCCATAAACAAGGAAGTACGGAGAATTACCTAATGCAGTTTTAGGTGTGACCCTATCATCTCATAAAGTAGTTGTAATATATTTATGCCAAATCATCTTATTTTCATTTACAGTTTTCTTGATGATTCAGAGAAGGTTTTTATTGGTAGACTCTGTCAAACCACTACCTTGTGGATAATAATTGGTCGAATATTTAATTTTGATCCATTTCTCTAAATAAAATTAAGTTAATTTAATCGAAGAAAAACAAGAAGCATTGTTAAATACCAAAGTATTAGGAATGCCAAACCTTGTAATAATAAATTGTTCAAGGAAAGATATCACCTGATCTAATTAATAGTTTTTAAAGGAATGGCTTCTATCCATCTCGTGAAATAATCATTAGTTGTTAAAATGTACTTGTGTAAATGATAATAATTTGGATTTACATCTCCAATGATGTCCAGTCCCCATTGCTCAAATGGTCCATCAATCATCACAGGTTGTAATGGGAACGTAGGTTTTTTCTCTCTTTCAACTGAAGTTTGGAAAAAATTGCACTTTTGAACATATGCATGAGCATCCTTGAATAAGGTTGTCCAATAGTTACTTGCTCTTAGAATATTATGAGTAGTAGTATCTCCACTAAAATTTCCACCTGCAGGACCATCATGTAAATCAAATAACACTTTATCAACATTTCATCTTTCTAAAGACCTCAGCAAAACATAATCATATTTTTGTTTGAACAACACTCCATTAATCAATTGATAATGAGCATATTTCAATCGTAATGCTCTTTTTTTATTAGGTTCATAATGTTGAGGAGAAGATCCATATGTAAGAAAAAAATTAAGATATTTATACCAAGAATCAGTAGAATCATATGTAAGATAAATTTCATTAGCTCCTGACGCTGATTCATTTTTGTTTTCTGACTCTAAATCAATTGATTTTGTAGCTAGTTTGCAAAGGCCTAAACCTTGAATGATTTTGGATGGTTTGATATCCAAATCATATTGTTGTAGAGTAGTCACCAAGTTTTCTCTCCTATCTCCAAGATCCTTTTGAACAAGTAAGTTTCGAACATAGGGATATGGAACAATCACTTTAGTATGTGACTTTAAAAGGAAAGGCCTAAAATGCTTGACTACTTTGAAAATTGCATAGGCTTGTTTTTCCACTTTAGAATAGTTTAATTATGCGCCTTAAAATCCTATACTCATGAAATAAATTGGTATTTCAATATCTTGATTATTCTTTTGAGTAAGAATGATAGCACAAGACAAACCAGAAGCAAAAGTATAGAGAATAAATTCTTTATTAAAATTGGGAGATGATGGAGTTGGGGCTTGTACGATTGCTTCTTTTATTTCTTTGGATGATTCTTTTTTATCTTTATTCCATTTGAAAAAAACGTCTTTCTTAATCATATTTTGTAAAGGCCTTACTATCTCTACAAAACTTGGGACAAAACATCTAACAAAATTAATCTATCCTAGGAAAGATTGCGTCGTTTTCTTGTTATGTGGGAAGGGAATTTCAGATATTTCTTTGATTCTTCTAGGTTCTATAACAATTCTTGATTTGGAAATGATGAAACCTAAAATCTTCCCTTCACTTTGGGAAACGACATTTTTCTTGGAGCTAAGAGAAATGCTATATTTTCTGCAATGGTCAAACATTTGTTTGAGATGATGTACATGATCAGATCTATTTTTGGAGAACATAGTGACATCATCAAGATATATTACCACTGATTCATTTACTAACCCTCTAAAGGAAATTTCCAGGGCACGTTGAAACATAGCACCGACATTAACTAATACAAAAGACATTTTCATGTACACATAAGTGCCCCATTTAGTTCGAAAGGTCATTTTCAGTTGATCATTTTTGGATACTAAGAACTGGTTATAACTTGAGAATCCATCTAAGAAAGACATCATCTCGGCACCTACCACAAATTGTAGAATCTTCTCCATAGGAGGAAGAGGAAAGTTATCTTTTTCAGATGCTTTATTTAAATTTTTGAATTCAATACAAATTCCAATGTCTTTGCTTTTATTTCTAACCGAAACCATATTAGAAACCCATTGTGAGTGTCTAACAAGAAAAATGATTATGGCTTGTAGAAATTTCTTTAATTCTTTTTTTATTTGTTGTTTCTTGTTAGAATTGTTTTTTCTTAATTTGTGTTGGACTGGTTTGGCATCCAATTGCAGTGGGATTACACGCTGAATAATTGAAGTATCATAGTTTTTTAAATTGTTATATGTCCAGGAAAAAATATCTTTGTATTTTTTCAAAATATTAATAAAAGAAGTTCATTCTGAAGGTGTGCAACCTAATCCAAGATTAACATTTTGTGGATTTTCTTCAGTTCCTAAATTTATGATTTCGAACTTCATTGAAGAACTATTAGTTTTGAAATTAGTTGGTTCCTTGAATCCGTGTTGAAGATCGTACAACATTTCTAATTCCATTATAGATTTAGGAATGATGTTTTCTGGTTTGGCTTTACAATCTGGTGAAGGATGATTAATTTCCTAAATGTGTTAATTCTCAATGATGATTAAATCTTTATATGTGTCTTCATGTGTAAGAAAATTTAAAATATGATTATCATCATTAAAAAGTCTCCAATTGGTTATATTGTCAGGCATAGATGGCCTAAACAATAACTCAATTAAAAATCTATCATGATATAATTCTTCAGATGGAATTAACTTTGAAGGAACATTAGGAAGTAGGTATGCATTTGAATTATGATCTCTAGGAACATACATAATATTAAAAGCAATGAAACGTGGTAACAAATCCCAAACAATGTGTTGACAATTTTTTAGATGATTTGAAACACAATGGATAGTATTATGTACCTGTTTGAAAACAATATCAGAATCACCATAAACCTTAATGAATTGAACACGAAATCAATAGCCTTTTTCAAACCTTGAATCAATATCTCATACTCAACTAGGTTGTTTGTACATTGAAACTCCATTATGCATGCTAGTATGGTTATATCACCATTGGGAGCTTGCAAAACGAAACATGCTCCAATGCCTTCATTATATTTTGAGCCATCAAAAAATAAGGTCCAAAATTCACTATTTATAAGTAACTCTAAATTATCAAAAACAAAATCTATACATTTTGAAGAATTAGTTTGAGAAAAATTTACAACCCCATACTGCATGGATGAATCTGTGAAAGGTGAATTTTCTACAATATAATTCCCAGAAAATGAGTCAACACAATAATTTCCTAAGATAGAATTTGAAAACATCATTGGTTCATTGTCACCATCAATATCAGTCACAATATGTTTCATATTCTTATCATGTTCCACTTTGATCTGATTGGGTTTACCATTGTATGGTAACCACAAATGTGACCAATCTGTGGTCAAATAACCGTGGATTTTTTCAGACCAATCTCTGCTTAGCAACAATTCATAAGCTTCTAGAATTTCAACAATGATTATGTCTATTGTTTGATGAACTTTGGGATTAAAATATAATCTAATAAACATGTCTTTAAATTTACCTAAAACCTTAACTCTTGATATATCTAGTTGTACAATTTGTATGGTAGAATTTTGTGGCACAACATTAATTTTCTTACAAATAGAATATGACATTCTATTTTATGAAGCCCTAGGGTCTACCAAGAAATTGTGTAAATTTCTATTGAAATTTACACAATTGCTTGGCAGACTCTGGGGCTACAAGGTGGTATGTGAGAGTTGGATTTCTCTCCTATTAATAAATCATTAGTATTGACTTGTTTGTTTTTATACTATTAATAAATCATTAGTATTGACTTGTTTGTTTTTATCTGAAGTAGAATTTTGGGCAATTGTTTTCTTTATCTTTACTTATAACTACAGTTGTTTGCTTTTCAACGTTATTATTGTCTAATACTTTAAGAAAATATTTTCTTTGTTGTTTTAAATTTGTCAATTCATAAAAAGAAATGTTTTCCCTAGTTCTTTTCATGTCTTCAACCAAATCATCGTCAAGTTGATATGATAACACTAAAGTTCTTGTGACTTATTTGTCTTGAGGTGAAGTTTTCTTGGAAGAAGTAGCAGGAGATGGGGAAAAGGTATTGGCAGGAGGACCTTTACTTCTAGTTTTAACATCATTCACTTCTTCACAGGGAATATCTTATCTATCATCAATAATACCATCAATAATTTCCCAAGTGAGATTTACTTCAAGAATATCAACATTCTCATCATCATGTTCTCTTCTTGTTCTCCTTCTTCGTTATCATCAACAACATAAATCTTATTACCAGGAGGAGGAAAATTTATTTTAACAAATGGTCTCCATGGTATTTTAGAGGTTGACTCTTCTGCTACATTTTTCTTAATGTATATGATTTCATTATCCATACTTTTAACTAGCTTGTGTAAAATCTCGACATATAAAGCTTATGTTTCTTTGTTTTCATCTTTAATTATGACTCTCCTAGCGGGAGGTAAGGCCCTTCTATCTTCGACTGGAGCTTTACTGTATATGCTCATCATTTCCATTTCCACTTCTATAGTTTCTTGCATAGTCTAAAACAAATTTTTGGCTTCCCTTTTAACAAAGACAACAATTGAGGAAGGAAGAGAAGTAGTATAAACTTAAGAAGAACATTAGTTGAAGGTCTTAAATCTTCAAGTATATTCTTCAACAAGGTCATGAATCTTTGATTTTCTCTTTTACATTCATTTTTCTTCTAGATAATTGAAGGACTAAAGTGGCCATGGATTTTTCATCACAGAAGTTTTGTATAAATTGTGTTTCAAAGTTATCCCAGCCTTCATTAACCCTAGTATCAAAGAGAAATACTAGGTAGATTCCTTACCTTCAAAATTATAAGGAAATAAGTGACAAACTACATCTTTGTGTTCTACTTTCATTAAATTAATCGATAACATGAATTTATTGATATGATCTTCGAGAGACTCTTTGCTATTAGGGTTGAATTTGGGAAAGAATTTTTTTGGATGTTTGGGAAAGTTATATTGATCACTAGGAACATTAGCTACTACTAAGGTTAACCAATGTCTTCTAGGTTAATTAAATCTATCCATAACTGTAGTTGTAGATTTATGAGTTCCTTGTGAGACATGAGATGTAGAACAAGATGGTAGGGGTTGATACAATGAGCTACCCAACCACTAAATGTTCACTTTTTGAGGAAATGTATTCTTTCCATTATTTTTTGATAGCGAGAGGATTAGATGTTAATGAAAAAACAAGACTAGGTGAGTCTTCTAACTAAGCCTTTTTACCCTTAACCGGTATGATATACTCAATTGGTTCTTGTCCAATCTTGTTACTTTGTGATCTCAGCATAATTCCCATGATTTTTACTAGGAAGATTCATCTAATACATATTCTTTAGTAGTTTCAAAATATGGTATTTTTTCATCAAGGATCTGATGAACAAATTGAATTGCAAAATCCTAATACAATTGTTGGGTTTCCTGAGTGATATTGGAATCTACAGTTTCTAGAAGTATCTCCTGAGTGATACCAAAATATGAGATTTCTTGTTGAATTGGTTGTATAACTTCTACATATTGGGTATACGAAGATGACTCATGTAAGCCAATCTCTACTTCTGAAAGAATTGGCTTGGAAGGGGTATTAGAGCTTGATTCTAAGAGAGTTTTTTAGGGTAATGGTGATCTTCTTGAATGTTTATTAATCTTACTTGGAGCTCTACGTGCCCTCCTTCTAGCACCAAAAATGTTGATTCCTGGAAAAATTATTGGCAGTCAACGTGGAGAAATTTCCCGATTTTAGGTCTGAATTAGGCCTATACTCCTTTGGGATGGCAATCCTCACCGAAATGTGGGTCTGGTTTCCACTAAATAAGATTTTCAAATAAACCAAAAGGTTGATCCAATTTTGATCAAGTGTCTATTTCTAAGATATGATAAAATAATGAAGCTAACTTTAAAGGCAATCTAACTATTGTTTCTAACTAAAACTAAACTATCTCAGGAGAATAAAAAAACGATTAAATACAATGAGGATAAATAAACTATTTAATATTCAAAAATAGTTCTAAAAGAAAACAGTGGTTAGAACAGTCATTAGAAAATAAATAACTCAAAAAACAGTTATTTGAGTATTTGATTTCTATATGCTCATATTTAATTATAAATATTTCACATCAAATTTAATCAAGAATGAAATAAACATAATCATTACTCAAGTATTCTTACAAGAGTGTAGAAAACAGAGTATATAAACATTCATTCTATAGAAAAATGTGAAAGAAAGATATAATGGCCTGAAAATTTGTATTTCACTTGAACGAATAATAGTAACAAACAATTGAATCACCATATAAATACCACCACTGCGGGTCTTCAATTCCAAAAAATTGAATTTTACATTAGTGCACTTAGCCAGTCTCTAGAATTTCCAACCCCTTGTTTTTTAATACAAAGGTCTACAAATAAGTTTCAATATAACAGAAAATCAAAATTCTTGGTAATCCTAATAAAGAAATTTCTAAACAAAGAAATGTATTGAACTTTAAAGGATCGTTTGCTTGATCTGATGATTTTATTTCTTAATCCCTTCGACGTATATTTCCCATTTAGCAAAGTTTTCCATAGATTGTGATATGAGTCTAGGAGTTGACTTATCCAAATTAATCTCACAATAATAAACTTTGCATCTTATAGTGTTAATTTCTCCAATGTAACTTGGAACATAAGTTATTGATGATTTTGGTGCATGTTAATGGATTGACCATGAATTGATTGATTGATTGCATATTCCATTTGTCTAGTCCCTGTATCAATCCCTCAATGTCTTTTCTTTCCTGTTGAAGATCAGTAAAAGAAGATTCTCCCAAGACTGGAACTCCCAGAAATTGTACATTTGACATATAAAATTCGATGATGATGTCCATTGCATTATCCCAAATGTTTGAACAATATTTAATTGTATCTGTAACAAGGTTTTGTGAATGGTTCAGTTTTTGTACCCAATTGTCTGGAGTGATTTGAATTTTGAGTTTTTCCAGTTGAGAAATTTGTGTAATGTTATTTGGGGTTGATTTGTATTTTTCCTGCCAATTCTTTGCTTTCTCAAATGCATCTTGAAAATGTTTAATCTCAGAATTTTTTTCTTTAATGAAGTTTAAGAAATCATTCTGAGTTTTATTGAACTTTTGAATGTGACTCAACCTTTGATAGCAATCTTCCTGAGATGATTTGCGTTGTTTGTTATCACACAAATTGTAGGTTTGGAAAAGCCCAGCCTAATCCACAAGAGTGATACAACTACGAGAGTACCTACACATTTTCACCTTAGATAGACAACCCCCTCATTTTGATGATGATAAATCACCACAGGGAGGGAATATCGGTGACCCTAGGGGGATTGAGATGGAAAGTGATAACATGACCAACGAAACCCCTATAGGTCAAGCTTGGAAGTGAGAAAAAGGCTTGTAAAATATTCTTGTCGATGAAGGATGGTTGCCAAAGTGTTGTGTACCTGCAAGACAATGTTAAACCTGCCCGAAACAAGACAAAGGATAGACAAACAAGCCTTGAACCAAAAGGGAACAAGCAACAAAACTTGTTGTCCCAAAAATGCAGCAACACAAATATATAATATCACATAGATAATATCCCAATACTGTATCACAAGTTTTGATGGTAAACTAGGGTTGTTAAATGATGTTATCATCAATGTATCAAGGCAGCCTTATGGCTGTAGCAAACAATTTCTAGAACATTGATATCTAACCACTAAAATAAGAAAACAATCCACCCAAAAGATAGCCAATGACAAGTAGTTAATTATGGCAGCTTGCAAGAAAATTTTAATGGTAAATTAGTGAGAAATTAAAGAGTTTAACTTAGTTTTTTTGGATCCCTAATGGTTGTAGCATTAATTCAATTACAACAAGAAAATCACAAAGCTAAGATAGATTCGCTAGTGTCTCAAGCAAGCTAAAAGAAAGAAGAACAACTTCCAATTTTGAAAATCACAAAATATCTATTTTTCACATATTCCAATGCAATGATTTTATTTATCCAATGCAAAAAATAGTCAAGTGCCTTATAAATTGGTTTATGGAGTCTCTATTTGTAAGAGCTAGGGTTTATAACTTCCCTATGGGTGTAAGCCCTTTTACTTCCTAGAGCATGAAAAACCTAGCAAGGTAAATCTAGGAGGGTGTAATCCCTTTCACTCCTCCTAGCAACCTTTGCAATAGCTTATCCACTAACAATAATGATATATCTTGGTGGAGGGTGTATTCCATTATACTCCTCCAAGGGTTTATACAAGAAAAACCATGAAACAAGAAGAAATACTAACAATATGCAGAAATTCCTTACCAAAACCATGAAACAAGAAGAAATACTAACAATATGCAGAAATTCCTTACCAATTCCAAAAGATAGCAAGTAAAACCCTTATCTACCAAGAATAATCCACCATATATGCAAGAGATAAGAATCCAAGATATAGTGCATCACTTCCTTCCACAAGACAAGTAACTAGCATCCAAATAGCATCAAAGAGATAGATATGTGATTTTCCCAAGAGGGGCAAAAATTTCAGCCACAAACATATGTTATTCTCAAGTGTTACGATGTATCCAAATGAAATTAGAAAGCCTCTATTTATAGCAAGTCTTGCTAAAATTGTTTGTCCACATTACTTAGGGTAAAACAAAATTAGGGAGGCTGACCTCCTCTAATTTCCCCTTTACAAAATAAAAATTTAATTTTACAAAAAAGCAAGCCCTAAAATGATGATGTCATGCCCCCTGAGGGGTGAGATTTTGGCTCAAATAGAAAGACATTAAGTTGAATGAGGAATTTGTTGGAACTCCCAAGGCCTAGTCTACATGCACTAGGGTCTTCCTCCAAGGAGAAACATCATGCCACCATCAAATCATCCAATCACCACCATTCATTAGCCTCCGAAGTGTGACATCATACCCCATAAGTGCATCGTATGGCCTCCAAAGGCAAGTCATTGGGGCTAGGAAGGCTAGAAAATCACCTACAAGGGATGCTCAAGTGCCTCCAAAGGAAATGTCCCTCATCCAAGTGTTGAAGAAGTAAGGGCACATCATCCATCATATGGGCTTCATGCCTCAAGTGAAGGTCCAAGTGACCTTATGCCTCCATGAAGTGTCTTTCCACCTGCCAAGGCCCTGCAAAGACAATAAAATTTGCCCTACAAGGGCTCACAAGTCACAATAATCATGTCAAGTAATCCATATATGATAAAAGAACCACCCAAACATGCACATCAAATCCCCCCTCAAAATAAACAAATTCTCAAAGACCTTATGCAAATTGTAAAATTTAGGTATGGGAGGGTTGTGAGTGACCTATTGGGTGAATCATTCCCCAAGTCAAGGAGTGTTTCCCAGGTGGAGCCTCTCTAAGTCATGTGAAGAGTATGAGGTGGATAGGGGTAATACTTTTGAGGTGGATAGGGGTAATACTTTTGGGCATGGGGTTTCTTGACATACAAGGGTTCATATTGTCTCATTTATGGGTGCCTTTGTAGAGGGTGTGCTTCTCTTCGTCCGCGATGCATGATTTTTCCAAGCCCTTTTTCCATTTAATTTATTAGATCGTTCCCAAGTTGAAGCTACAATGGGAATTCTACCTAAGCATGCAAAACATTTCCCACACACGCTCTACCTTGGTTGGGATGTTCAATTCGTTATTATTTTATGATTCCCTTAGTTTTTTGTGAGAAACATTTCATTGTTCTCGGGATCCCTTGGCAAGCATATGGAAGGTTTATGATTGGATTTTATCTTTTTCCAACTACAAGCCTTTGGGCCTTCAACCCCTTTTCCCATGCAACAAGGTACAATCCCTTTGAGGGTCAATGTGGTCTGAAAACCCAAAAGATGAGGAAATGAAGGGAAATAAGCATGGAAAGTGGCAAGTATGTGCAAGAGAGGTATGATGACTCATCAAGGGGACCCCCCAGTAGCAACCCTTTCCCTAAGGGTGACCACTTACTAGGACAATAATAACAACCACCAAGGTGAAACAAGGCAAAGAGCATAATTTCCAAGCAAACATTTTCAAAATCAAGGAAGAACCCTTTGCAACATATTCAAATGCATAATTTCCAAGCAAACATTTTCAAAATCAAGGAAGAACCCTTTGCAACATATTCAAATGATTCATTTATTAAAATGACACTTACCACAACATCAACTTGTTACCTCATGGAACAAGACCTATTGTCCTATATGAGCCAAGTTGGTGTGGTGAATGGTGAAACCATCAATCTCATGGTGATGGGTGGTGTGATGTGGGGATTTTCCTGCTGGTCTATCTCTCAGTACTCCATCTATGCAACCTAAGGGCCTCGAGACATATTTTCCTTAGTTACCCCTAGAAATGGGGGGTATATATGGCTCCTGTTTTGGGACATGTGCTCATTGTAGAGTGCATGAGAACCACAACATCGCCTTGTAAGACCTGTGCCTATACACATCGAAATGAAAAAAAATGATTGGGAATCTAGGATGGCACACTCATCCTTTGTTCATATAATCAAAATTAATAACTAATCTTACAAAAGAAAGTTTTGCATTTTTTCAAATTTTCTAGACCAACATGTAACATGATGAAAGAAAATGATGTAAATCAATAATGCAAAAATTGCAAGTAAAGCAAAATGAAAAGTGAAAATGAGATGCAACTAAACCACCATGAGAAATCAAAATCCAAATGAAAGAAAGAAAGATGACCTACCTACTTACTTGGGGCCTGGACCTTGAAGAAGTCAAGTTTCTTTGATGCAGGGTTAGAGGAGAGACCCATCAACTGGTAATGGAATCTTCCTCCCATCCATGGCAGATAAGTAGTAGCTTCCCTTCTCATACTTCTTATTGAAAATGTAAGGGACAAGCCATAAAACATCATTCTTTTGATCATACTTGGGATTTCCCTTCCTGTTATCCCACATAAGTGTAAGGATCCCTTCACTGAAGTAACTTAATGCAAGGTATGTTCTCAATGTAAGGGTATGAAGGTGGTTCCGCGTTGACCATATATTTAATGAATTTTTCACATTCTTTATCTCTTTTATCTTCTTCTTTCTAAATAGTATCTTGATGGATCACGACTCTTTTCCTTGGAATTTTTCAATTTTTTTCTTTGTATTCAATTATCCTTGGAAGTAGCATATCTATGTAGTCCTCTTGCATAAAAGGCAGCTCCCATGGATCATACTCAATGGTATCTAGAGCCTCATCAAATGAATCATCGTTATTATAGTCAGGATCATTCTAATCCAACATGTGTTTCCTGGGAACCTCTCAGTTATAGAGAATCTCAAATGTACCATCTCCCATAGTCCAATATGTGCATGAGTAAGGTCCATGCTGAGAAATCCACCAAGCGTAGTGTCCCAACTTCTTGATAAGTGCATGCCCCAAGTTTCTCGAACATCAATCACTACTATGTTCATGAGGAGGCCAATATGAGGGAAATATTCCAAGTAGACCTCCATGTCTTTTATGAGACCATAAACTTTCACCTTCTTAGAATCAATACCAGAGACATTTCCATATGGGTGAGTTGTTTTCAAGCCAAGATGTTTCATAACCTTCAAAGACATTACATTTTTTGAGGCCCCGAAATCTAGCATACAATTTTTCAAATGAAGACCATTCACACCCAAAGAGATATAAAAGGGAGGTTTTACATCCCTTTGTCGTCCATGGTACATGGTGTTCAGGATCATTGGAGGGTCCTTTTCTTCAACTGGTACTTTCAACGTCTTCAACACTTCTCTTATCACAAAAGGAATCTTTCACATCTCCACCACAGGAACTGATATATTCATCTTTCCAATCATGGTCAGGACGTCTATATTCAACTGGATTTCTTCATCTACTTGTGTTGGTCTTGGAAGTAAGTCATGAACTGGAGGTAGGGGAGGTGGGATGACCTTCTCTACTAATCGAGGTGTAGCTTCCTTTCTTGTCTAATATGGAGCTTGATTATGTGGTGGTGGATGAATTGTAGCTTGTGGAAGAGGGACATGAGTTTTATTTCTTCTCACATATGTTAATATTTCCCTCTTCTTCAATTATTTCCTATGATCTTCAGTCAACTAATTTAGCACTCTTAGTTGGCCTTCTATAGCTCCTCTCTTCCTAACTTCATCAAGTTTTTCCTAGGTAATGTCTAGATACTCATCATCCTGGAAAGTACAAATTGTGTCTCTGAAGTTCATACTTTTAGGGGATTCCTCCTCTTGTCTGGGACATTCATCTTCTGGATGGGGTTCTTTACAAGGAGAACACCATGGTGATTCCTCCAAATTTACCATCCCAATAGGGTTCAAAGTATCAGGTGCCTTTGCATCTTATTGGGGTTTTACCTTCTGACCTATAGCATCCCTCTATTGTTTGATGACTGGAGGTCTCGAACCATATTGATTTATTTCTAGACTTGTCAATCGATTCATAACTTGATTCTGAGTTTGGGCGAACTAAGAATTCATTTGATCAAGCTTATGAGCTAGTAGAGTTATTGGATTTGGCACATTTTGTGTTGTCGTCTTTGTCTTTTCTTCCATCAAGGTGTGAGGATACTGAAATGGCTCAATCTTGGAGTAAATAATATTCTCTTCGATTTCTACACTGTATTCTTTGGCTTTTGCCAAAGTGTTGGGTTTCTTATCCCTTAGGATGAAACCAAATTTTCCTTCAAAATAATTCACATAGAGGATACGAACAACTGCTTCAGATGGGCACAAATCCTTCGGGATTTGGCTATATATTTTATCAAATCTGGTGTCAAAATCACTCACTATCTCGTTCTCCTTTTTATTAATCTGGTTGAACTAAGTCATTAACATTTTTCTATCCTTCTTTGTTTCCCATCTTCTTTTGAACAACTTAGCGAAATATTCATATGATGTTAGGTGATTATCTGAAAATCCTTTGAACCACCTCTGAGCATCTTCAGTAAGAGATGTGGCTAGTAGATTCATTACCACATATTTATGTTCTACTCCTTCACTTTTCATGTCTTGAACAATTTTATAAAGGTGTTCTTTAGTTGTGATCACATTGTTCCTGAGAAATTTGGCAACCATTTGTGGGATTCTTTAGGCATAGCATTGGGATGTCCATGGATGGAAGCCAAGTTCAAGAGCTTGTAAAGGTCTTTTTCCCAAGGAAGAGCCATTGGGGCAAAGGGAAGGTTACCGTGGAAAATGGTTTTGACAATGGGGGAGTTGAAAGGAGGCTTTCTTCAATAAGTCTTCGAAGACTTGAATCTTCCAAGGGGAAGAGTCTTTTGGAAAAATGGACTATGGGGTGGTGGAGTCACCATATTGGCTTTATGAATATCTCATAAATAAAGGAAAGGGAAATTTCCTTGAGTGGAGTTTACAGGAAAGCTTGGGGTAAAGGCTTTGGGATCAAAGTTTGAAAAAGTTGCGTTAGGGAATGAAAGAGGATTCAGAATCCTCCCCAACAATGATGCAAAACTTTTATCACACAAATTGTAGGTTGGGAAAGTCCCAACCCAATCCACAAGAGTGAGACAACTATAGGAGTACCTACCCACTATCACCTTGGATAGACACTCCCCTCACTTTAGTGATGATAAATCACCACAAGGGGGGAATTTCGGGGACCCTAGGGGGATTAAGATGGAAAGTGATAAGATGACCAATGAAACCCCTATAGGTCAAGCTTGGAATTGAGAGAAAGGCTTGGAAAAGAGTCTTGTTGATGAAGGATGGTTTCCAAAATGTTGTTTACCTACAAGACAATTCTAAACATGCTCGGAACAAGACAAAGGACAGATAAACAAGCCTTTAACCAAAAGGGAACAAGCAAGAAACCTTGTTGTCCCAAAAATGTAGCAACACACACACACACACACACATAGTATTAATAGTTTCAAAATTAACCATGCAAACACCATATAATTATTGGGTAATCACGTCCTAATCACACAGATAATATCCCAATATTGTATCACAAGTTTTGATGGTAAAATAGGGCGTCTAAATGATGTTATAGGCAATGTATCAAGGCAGGATTATGGCTGTATAAAACAATTTCTATAACATAAATACCTAACCACTAAAATAAGCAAACAACCCACCAAAAAGATAGCCAATGACAAGTAGATTAATTATGGCATCTTGCAAGTAAATTTTAATGGTAGATTAGTGAGCAATGAAAGAGTTTAAGTGAGTTTTGTTGCAGCCCTAATGGTTGTAGCATTAAATTGAT
>CBVK0101468967.1:0-12006 GCA_900067695.1 Picea abies | reverse complement strand
CTTCATAAATTGGGATAAAGAATGACATGTAGCATTAATTGACAAAATTTTTATACTATGCATAAATCTAACAAAAATGGTTGCTTGCACATGGTGTAGAATTAGAGGTATAATCAGATAAATTCAAGCCTAGGATTGGATATCATAGTAGTGGAAACATGGAAGAGCTTGTAGAAGTTGGTTGAGGCAATAAAGAGCTATGGGACAAGTAATGGAAAGTGGAATTGGATTCCAAGAACCATATAATTAGTCAACGTGAAGATTTTTCCAAATAGTATCAAAGTTTGGAGAAAAATTCCTAGACAATAGAGGTGAGTGCTAAAGGTGATTGTTGTGTAAGGAAGAGTGTATATTCTCAGGATATACCTATTAATAATCCTAGAGGCACACTTAAAGTGTAATATTTTGACAATAAAGAGAGGTTGAGCTTACTAACAGGGCATTGTTAATAAGCAGGATAAGATTCCACAATTGATCATTCTGTGGGTCTGTTCTAGATTAATTTCAGGGTCCATCTGATAGGGAAGCAAGTTAATCTTGTACAGTTGGCTAAAGCATCAAAGAGTTGCAAATGGAAGCATAGGACTACAGAGCAAGTGATGCAAGGTTGACAAAGGTCTAAGGAAGAACATGGGAATATTAGTATTCAGCTACTATAGAGCCGAATAGTTTACAACGTAAATTTAATAGAGCTTCTCACAATAAAGCATGAAGCTAATAAGTGAGAAATGTCATTGCATGCATAGGGAGTTAAAAAGAACTCTGTATCCTTGAAGGTATAAATATAGTGAAGGTTAAAAATCCTGCTACAAGAGAAGGAGAAATGATTTCATGAGATGAGGTGTGACTCATGGCTGGATCAGTCATCTCTATGTGAAAGCATGGGAATTCAGGAAGAAGCAATTGTTAGATATGATCTAACAAGTTTTGTCTAAAAGTACTGAAAGAAAGAAAGTTGCCTCTAATATCAAAGTGTGCAGCAAAAACAGGGTACAAGTACAAATGGAGGGTGTAGCATTTCCATTTGGAGCAAAGTAGTCTTGAATGGCCAAGCAATGCTTAATAGTGAACCACTCAATGAGGTGAAGAGAGGTATTTAAAAACTGAGCAAAGCCATGGATGGAAAAGAGTATCAAAAAGATGAGATAAAAGAATATTTCATAATATGAAATGTCAATCAATGATAATTGTATTTCAAGATCGATTTGGTCGAGGAAATGGGGAGTGGCTAATTAGATTGCAGTGCTAATGTTCAGCTGGAATAGTGCATGTTACAACACTATGGATATTGAGAATTATAGCCAAAATATGTTGAGACGGGTTTTTCTTGGCATAGAGAGAGCAATTGTGAGATGGCAGCACTAGTGGATCTAGTGACTAAAAATGCAGAAAGGCCAAGTGGGGGTTGGCTAGAAGGTTCATGATAGGGTCTAGTGGTGCACAATTGAGCAGAGTGGCAGTGCACAGGACAACAAGGTTCTACAAAAATTCAAGGATAGCCATATACAACAAAAAATCTAAATAATTAATCAAATATGAAATAGATATGCATTGGAATGCATGATGCATACAATAAAGACATAATGTATGTGCATAAAATAGGCATGAAAGATCAAATGCTTGGTACATACTAATGTGCATTTGTGCATGTGGACATGTTTGAACATGCTAGTGGCATGAGTATAGACTAAGAGTAGTCGGATGATATATGTGTGTGTGTGTGTATATATATATATATACACACACACACGAAATAATGATGTTATGATATTTGAATAAAACTAATGATGGACTATATATCCAAAAAACCATGATTATAACATGATGATATTGTTTCTTATGGTATCCATTCATATGAAGACAAACGAGGATGGTGGAAATGTTGATCAAGAGGTTGGTAAAGGGAGCGTGTGAGCTTCTACAAAGTAACAGTGGATCAAGTAGCATCAAGTAAATTGATGACAACCATGTAGGTATGCATTTGAGGTTGTTATGACATATAGATGTTGAAGGGAATTGAGGTAAGAATTCCCTCAGTCGAATATCAATATTTGATTTAATGTAAAGGCAGAAGGCCTTGAGTATGCAAATATTATTTGTTGCTTGAATGCATCTATGAGAAATTTAATTGTATATTGTGTTATGTTGGTTATGAGGTCGTAATCGAGTTAAGTCAAGAGAAATTACTCCAGTTGTAACAATGAATGCCATTAGATATGGTAATGTGTGAGGCCATGGTGAGATTGGATAAGGAAAGGCTATAGTACCATCCAAGTGCATGATGGTTTTCCCTTATATAATCAATGTTTGGATTGCAACCTTTTTTCCTACACTAAATAGCACTAAGGGATGAAGTTCCTAGTGATCTGTATGGTTTGAAGAGGAAGGTATCCAAATGATCAGATGGGTTGTGGGGACGAGTTTGGATGATGTATTGAAGAATGAACCATACCTTCCAACTTACATGGTGGAATACATGACATGAACATATGGTATTCCATGAACATATGGTATTCCAGAGTCAATGCAAGGATGCATTGTGTGGATGCGACGATGATTATTGGCACATTGGTTTTATTATTAATAAAGTTTTATTGCATTATGAAAAGATTGGTATGTTGATAATGCATGTACAATGAATGATGGTTTCATTCTAGATAATATGATTAGTTGTTGAATTCCATTTTTAATATGAATAATAGTTGGAAGTGATGAAATTTTTAGATAAATATAATTTTGAAAATCACTTCATGGGCTAAACGCAAATATTGTGTGTGACATACTAACAACTTGTTTGGTTGCAAGAAAGTTGAGGAAATTGCAAGTAGAGTAGTCTTGGATATGGCGATATGCAAAGACCATAAGAAATACTAGTATCTATTGTTGTGTTGTGTCTGACACAAACATCCCTCCATTTTCTTGAAATTTACTTGCAAAGCCTCTCCAAGAAAATTGAGCCCCTTTATTTTCTGGCTTTGAAAACTATTCAACTTGTATCTTCTTAATGGTTCCTCCTCCCACTCCAAGCATGCTCTTCAAGATTTGTATACACTCTATAACTTCTTTTGGGGAAAATACTTGGTTAATGTATATTGAGAAGCCCTCAAGGGCAGTTTTATGAAAGGGAAAACAATTTGCATGTGTTGTTGTTTTGTTGTGAACTATTTAAAGTGGAATGTATGTTGTTCACATGGATTGTAAGGATGTGTTTGCTTACAGACTAATCTAATGCAATCTATATCTCTTTCACAGTTTTTTTATTCCTCTTTATCTCTTTATGTCCTATGTATATGAGTTGTGTTGTATGTGAATAATATAGTTTGGAATTTTTTGGTTATATATTTTGGATGCACATGTCTATAACTTTTCATCTTCATTACGGCTATGCGGTGATGTTTCCAGTAGGGTTTAGTTTCCATACAAATCATTTGGTTACAATAACTTTCTCCTAGCTAGGACAGGATAGATTAGAATAGAAGTAGATTATATTTGTTTCTATACATAGTCTTCATCTACATCTTTACATTGCATAATCATCCATCCTCACCCCTCATAACCAGAAATGGCAGTCAAGCCAAAATTCAGATGGCTCTTCTAAACCAAGCAGTGCACGGTCTAATTGAGCCTTTGTATCGAGGAGTACCCCTTACTGGTGTTGGGCCATTCAGACCCATCAACACAATTAGTTCTAGAAGGAGGGCCATTGCATAAACGCTTTACATAATCACGATAAGTCATATGAAAATAACCATGTTCCAACTCTCTTCCCTAAATTCAATATGGAACAAGAGGTTACCTTTGAAGACATGAATCCTGCATTTGAAAGTGCCACTGGAAGTCCCAAAACCCATACAGAAACTTGGTTTCTCGTACCATACGAGGAATTGAATGAGACTCGTCGTATCACCCAAGCCTACACCAAACTGCTTGGTAAGTTACTTACAACCTTTGAACTAGCCATAAGAATATATACCAGCGTGAGATGACCAAATAACCACCCCAACATCCTAGTTGACTCCGTCAAAGATCTAATTGAAATTGCTTTCCATGAAGTCCCCGTACCATTGAACCAAATCCCCCTTACCCCTCCAGAAACTGAACACAACATGGACGGTGAGAACTCAAAAATCAATCTTGAATAGATCATGGGAGAACGTTAAGAGTGAAGGGTGGCAATTCCTCCATGGTTGTCTGAAGGAGATTTGAATTTAATAGAACCCTTACATGAAATTCCTAGAAATCTTGAAAAGCTCCTTCCAAAATTTGACCCTGACAGATCTAGCTCACCAAAAGATCACATAAAAAATAAAAAAAATTGCCACTTTCCTTCTAAATGTTCAACACGAAGATGTGGTATGTAGGTTTCTCCTTTACACCTTCTCTGGCAGATCATCTACATGGTATTTTAATTTTCCACCTATTTCCATAACTAGTTGGGAAGATTTTGAGAAGGCCTTTATCAAAAAAAATTGGTGAGTGGAAAACCATTGCAACCTTATATAAAGAGTTGGGAGCCATTAAAATGGACAAAAGAGAGAAAGTGAAGGATTTCAACCAACGATTCACTACAATCCTCACTAACTTTACTGTTGAAACAACTCCATCACAATCCTTAGCTATCAAAAACTACACTTCATCTCTAATACCTTCTATATGCATGTTTGTCAAGTGAGCTCATAGAAACACTTTGGCTCTCAATTTCGATGAAGCTGAAATATTTGAGCAAGAATTATCCTCTTATGACAATCACCCATATTTTGGAGAAGCCAAGTCAATTGGAAAGAAACCTCTGTTGCTGAAAAAAACCTCTTGAGAAGGAACCAAGGGATATCGATAGCGTAGTCAAGTTAGTTAATAAGTTGTCCAATGAAGTTGTAGATCTCAAGATGAACGTTGGAGAAGGACATTCAAGAAATAGACCTTTATGTCCATTATTTAGGAGGTGTGACAACCAACACAAACCACCCGAAGCACCACAACTCACGTTGAATCTAGATACATTCGAGAGTGACAAATTATGCTCATACCACCAACAAAATCACTCTAAAAAAACTTGTCCCCAATCGGTTAACTCCATGACCTTTGTTATTAATCAGCTACTAGTTCAACAAAGTCCAAATGATGAACAAACCACTAAAACAAAAAATGACGAAACCATCGAGGAGACCCCTAAGGAGTCTGTTATGTCCCTGTGAGATTGGTGTATTGATTTAGACGACAAACAAATTGAGGAAGTTTTGATCGAATACACACCTGTTATAAAAGCTACCACTAGAGACTATAATATATGCAACAAAGGAGTTGTCCCAAGTAACTCTTCTCCCCCAACAATTAACGTCCCTCTTAGGAAAATCACCCCCCATGTTGTAACTTTGAAACCAAGCACCCAAACTCCAACCACTGCTAATGAAAATTCTAATGCAGTTGTTCAAGCCAATAACAACGAACTTGATACATTGAACTCAGTGGCAAACAACATTAAACACAACAATCCAACAACTAGCAACAAAACTAATAATCCATAGCCAATTATGACAAAAAATAAACCAGAGACATGTGCTTTAGAGTATAGTGTTATTGAGGATATGAATAAGACTAAAGCCAACATTTCCATGTACAATATCTGCACACCGCTACAATAGTGTGATCTCCTGATTGATACATTCAACTCTTCGAAGAAAACCATAGTTGTGGTTGACAGCAGTCTCAAGTCTATGGAAACAAGAGCAAACCATAATGTTGAAATCAAATATGCCATCAATGCATCAAGCATAGGCACTTATTCAAAGTCCTAGATTCCTCGTTTTCTACTTACATGTGAAATCTTTAATTTCAATGTACACAATTGTTTGGTAGATTCTAGTGCTTCTTCCAACATCATGCCCTATTCCACAATTGTTTGGTAGATTCTAGTGCTTCTTCCAACATCATGCCCTATTCGATATGCCAAAGAATAAACGTTATCCCACAAATGACTACCACAAGAATCATACAATTAGATAGGTCTGATGTAAAAGTCGGAGGAGAACTAAAAGATGTGCAAATTGTATTAACCCTGGACCCAAGGGTTCGTTAGGTGATTCACAATGTTGTTGTTGACATTCCTGACAACTATGGTTTGAAGTAGGGATTGGTCTGCCAAACTCCAAGGTTAGTTATCTATGGACTTATCCCACCTATGGATGCCATACAAAGGTAAAGTGAATCAGATTCGAGTGAATAGTGATGCACACATGAAACACGCGGTAACAAAATTGGAAGGTAAAAACAAACCTATTAGTTTTACACATTCCATTCTGGGTAATTATTTTTTAGAGACTGATCATGGTTGTTATGAAGCACAATCATCTGAAATACAATCAGGTTTATAGCCTGAACTCCTTCTACGAACACATAATGACGCCTGTACTATATGAACTAACTTAGGTTTTAGTGCAACTAACAAAACTAAAATTTCTAACATGTGGTCTATGTTTTTTGAGGGCTCTAGATCCCAAGAGGGAGTCGAGGCATGATGCATATTGATCGATCCCGAATAACATAAAACTCTTATATCTCATTTCTTAGAATTTTACTGTACCAATAATAACATCAAGTACGAAACCTTAGTCTAGGGTCTGAAAAAGGCCATTGATCTTGAGATTAAGTGCCTCAAAGTATTTGTTGATTCAAAAATAATCGTTCGAGAGGTAAGAAATACCATTCATTACTTGTCACCTCACTTAAAAGCATATCAACATGAGGTATGGAATCTATTCTACTCTTTTTAAGCCTTCAATATTACTTCTATACCTCATAGCCAAAACATTGATGCAAATATACTGGCTAACGCAACATCCAGGTTCATGCCCCCTAGTGATGGTTTTTCTGTTGAAATTATCTTCAAGTCTTCCATACCAGACAATAGCACAAACTGGAGGGTATTCAATAATGATACTCAAATAATCAACTTCTTTACCGACTCGGATGTCTTCCAAGAGTCTGTAATAGACGACGAATCTTATGAACAAGAGCTTCAGAGCTATCGAAATGAAGCACGTAAAAATAAGACAAATTCCATCCCAAAAAGTGTGTTGTCACTTGAAAAGTTGTTTGACTTGTAGGCCAAGTTTAGGAGGCTCGCAAATCCAAAGACCAACAATTCAACCATGGTGCATTTTCTGGTCAATCTAGGGACCTATGAACAACCCAAGTATATCAACCTAGGCACCTGTTGTTCAGAGGTAGAAAAGTATACATTTACACATCTTTAGATCGGAAGGCACCTGTTGTTCAGAGGTAGAAAAGTATACATTTACACATCTTTTTAAGAAGTAAGATGATGTGTTTGCATGGACTTATGATGATTTGATGACTTATGACACCTAGATAATTTAGCATGTGGTTTCTATTAAAGAAGTTGTCAAACCATTCTAGCAAAAGATGAGGAAGATACATCCAACTCTCGAACTGTTCATCTAAAAAGAGTTGAAGAAACTATTAGACGCTCGAATCATTTTAGAGGTCTGTCATTCAACCTAGGTGTCGAATATGGCTCTCGTCAGAAAGAAATCATGAGCAATCAGAATATGCATAGATTTTCGGAATTTGAACCGTGCTTCCAACAAAGATAACTACCCAGTTCCCTCGATGGAATAGATCCTGCAACTTGTCTCTGGCTTTGAGATGTTCTCTCTATTGGACGGGTTTTCAAGATACAACCAGGTTTCTCGTGGAAAAACCATACCAATTAAAAACCACTATTCATAACTAAATGGGGGACATATGCATACAGAAGGATGCCCTTCGGTTTAATAAACGTAGGCACTACATTTCAAAGGGCTATGGGTATTACTTTCAAAGGTTTAATCGATCAAGGTGTGGTGGTCTATCTTGACTATGTCATTGTTTATTCAAAGAAAAGAGTAGATCAACCAAAGCATCTAAAACAAATATTTGAACGATGCAGAAAGTATAGTATCTCGTTGAATCCCTAGAAGACTATTTTTGTTGTTTCAAAGGGTATTCTAATAGGGCATGTGATTTCCAAAGATGGGATTTCAGTGGACCCAGAAAGAATGAAAGTTATTATGAAAATCTCTCCACCGCATATCAAGAATTCCATGTAGTCCTTTTTCAACAAGATCAGCTTCATAAGAAGATTCATCTCGGACTTTGCCAAAATTGTGAAGCCACTTCAATGGATGATTAAGAAAGATGTTCAATTCAAATGGATATCCATTGAAAAATATGCCTTTGAAAGCATCAAATCTGTTATATTCGCTACACCATCTCTACGAAATCCAGATTTCACTAAGCACTTCTTATTGTACACATTTGCATCTAATCATTCCCTTGTGGTAGTGCTCACACAAAAACATGAGCAAGGGAATGAATGCCCCATCGCATTAATAAGCACTAGATTACAAGGCACTAAAATGAATTACCCATTGGTGGATAAGCAAGCTTTTGCGGTCCACAAAGCAATTAAACAATTCAGAACTTATATATTGAAGAACCACATTAAAGTGATCATTGTTGAATTCTCACCCATAGGTCAAATCCCTATTTTTTCAAAGAGAGTTGGGTGAGAGATGAGGTAACTGGATGATGACTCGGAATTCAAACCGACCAATATCATCAAAGGTCAAGACCTTTGCAAATTGGTAACACAAGACATGAGTGATGAAAATCAAGAAGAGGACAGATGGCAAGAGGAGACTACTATGTACACACAACATGTTCCTTACATTCCGACTGTGGAAGACTCTTACTATAATGATCTCAAGTACTATATTCAACGTCGTATGACCCTAGAACACCTCAATGATAGGAAGAAAAGAGCGCTTAGACTGAATTCTTTGCAATATCAATTGGTGCATGGCATCTTGTTCCACAAAAATTATGGAGTGCTTCTTCGATGCCTTGAAAAACAAGACAATGATAGAGTTCTTAAAGATATGCACGATGGACGAGCTGGAGGCCATTTCTCAATATATACGACAACTCATAAGATATTGAGAGTCTAGTACTATTGGCCAACACTTTTCAATGATGCTCATGCATATTCTCAGAGCTGTGAAACCTGCCAAAAATCTATCGAAAGATATTTAAGGTTGTTGTTCTGCTCCAACTTGTCATTGTTGAAGAACCCTTTGAGCAATGGGGTTTGGATATCATTGGTGAGATCAACCCTCATTCCTCCAAGAAGCACATGTATATCTTAGCCGCTACTGACTATATTATGTGTTGGACTGAAGCAATACCATTAACTAAGGTGAATGATGAAATGGTAATGAATTTCCTTGAACAACACATTATCACTAGGTTTAGGATGCCTAACTCTCTTGTGTTTGACAATGCAACATACTTTTCGTCATTGAAATTGTTTGAGTTTGCTTTGGAAAAGGGGATTACTTTAAAATATACTGCCAACTATTATCCTCGGGGCAATGGTTTGGTTGAATCTACAAACAAGAAACTAATCCAAATCCTCAAATGAACTATAGTTGATCAACAAAGAAATTGGTATAAAGCTCTACCTTATTCCCTCTAGGTTGATTATGTCACCCCTAAAGCCTCTATAGGGACTTCTCCATATTTTATTGTCTACGGGAAAGAAGTTATCTTACCTTCAAACATTTGCCTTCCTCCCCTACAAATTACCCAATAGTCTCGTAGGAGAGTATGTCTCGTCATCCAACAACGTATTGTTATGTTGTTCAACCTAGAAGAAAACCACGCCAAGGCAAAAACCACGTTTGAAGCTTATCGACAGACCATTAAGCACTGGTTTGACAAAAAAAAATTCGATGAAGATTTCCAAGTTAGCAATCTAGTTTTCAAGTGGGACAAGCCTCACGGAGATAAAGGAAAACATTCAAAATTCTAACAATTGTGGCTTGGACCTTTCGTGATCAAAGAGAAAATTGGCCGAGGAACTTTCCGGTTACAAAATATTGAAGAGGAAGATGACCTCCTCCCCGTTAATGGCCAAATCCTGAAACACTACATCAACTAACCTTCGTGGCCACCTCCTCCTTGTATATAAATAAAGAATTTGTTTTTGCTTCTTCTTTTTTCGCAACTTTTCTTTGATTTATGCTTGTTTTTAGATTTAGTGTTTTGTAGTTTGTTTGGTTTTCAATCTTTTACCCCTCCCCCCCCCTCCTAAAAAATGTCACTATGAATTTCTCAAATGATTGATAGCTTGGGCCTAGACAAGCCTCTAAAAGTGTAACACGTTTTGTGTAAATAGCCTAATAATTTTGTGACATGTCCCCCAGACACAACCTCTTTAATTATGTATCCTTGTTATGCATCACTTTAATTCATATCTAGTAGTGGAACATAGCTCATCAGTGTACTAGCATTGTGCATTTAAATGTGGAAAAGTTAGGAAGCAAGGGCTCGACCTAAGAACATATTTGTGTATTATTTGGATTAAGAATAAATGGTGTGGGAAGAGACATTTGTAGTACTCAAGAGAATGATACTCAGAAAGTTCGCTCATCTATAATCAAGTTGGAAAAACTCACCATCACAAGTATCATCCCTAGCACCTTTAAAGAAAGTCTAGAATCTCCCCATCCGCCTTTCTCAAAGCATAAGAGAATTAAATTTCAAAAGGTAAAGGCTTGGTGAAAGGAATTCCAGATCACGTGGGACATTGAAGTATCTTCGTCGGGGCTATGGATGCTCACTGGCAGTGGAGCAAGGCTTGTGACATTGGGGTGACTCCATCGGGGCTATGAATGCTTGCTGGCAGCAGAGCAACACCATATAAATGCATGACAACTTGTATTTTTAGTATTCCCGATGTCGTGTTTCCCTGTAGTACTCCCCATGTCTCTCTGAAATCATTTCCATATGAAGAAGTATGTGTTAATAGTTAATCTTCTCGGAGGCATAGTCCTAACTTCCCCTCTGTATCATACAAACTTTGTTTCGTCAAAATTTGCATTCTTAAAAAAAGAGTTATGGGACCTATTCTTTCTCTCCTGGGTCATGCATTACAATGCTCCCCCTCCTCAAAGAATCATGTTTGGATGCCACTTTACAGAGATTCATGGATTTACCCAGTGTGTTTCCATTTGTTGTGCTTGACACCAACAACCCGCCATTTTCTTGAAATTTACTTGCAAAGACTCTCCAAGAAAATTGAGCCTCTTTATTTTTTTAACTTTGAAAACTCTTCAACTTGTATTTTCTTAATGGTTCCTCCTCCCACTCTAAGCATTCTCTTCAAGATTTGTATACACTCTTGAACTTCTTTTAGAGAATATACTTGGTCAATGAATATTGAGAAGCCCTCAGGGCCATTTTTATGAAAGGGAAAACAACTTACATGTGTTGTTGTGAACTATTTCAGGCAAAATGTATGTTGTTCACATGGACTGTAAGGATGTGTTTGCTAATAGACTAATCTAACACAATCTATATCTCTTTTGTTATTCCTCTTTATCTCTTTATGTCATGTGTATATGAGTTGTGGTGTATGTGTATAATATAGTTTGGACTTTTCTAGTTATATATTTTGCATATATATGTTTCTAACTTTGCATCTTCATTACAACTATTCGAGTGAAGTTTCCAGCAGGGTTTAGTTTCCATACAACTCATTTGGTTACAATAACTCACTCCTATCTAGGATAGGATAGATTAGAATATAAGTAGATTAGATTTATTTTCATACATAGTCTTCATCTACATATTTACATTGCATAATCATCCATTCTCACCCCTCATAACCAGAAATGGCAGCCGAACCAAAATCTGGACAGGTCTCCTAAACCAAACGGTGCATGGTCTAATTGGGACTTTGTACCAAAGAGTACCCCTTAGTGTTGTTGGCCCAGAGTAATCTTACTGTTGTTGGGCCATTCAGATCCATCAACATGCTGCAAGAGCCAAACATAATGGGGAGAAATCTCATGTGTGTGAATATTTAATTTCCTGTATAAACAAATTTGAGAAATTAATAATTGAAAATTGTTATGATATGCTAACAATTTGTTTGGCTGCATG
>CBVK0101468953.1:0-11477 GCA_900067695.1 Picea abies | reverse complement strand
GCATGGATATTTCCTGACCAATAGCACTAGATCCCTGGAGAGAAATGGAACAAAATGAGGGACTACATGGAAGAGAAAGGGGTTCATTTCTTTGGGTTTTGTAGGCTGAAGGGGAAAGAATTATGGAAATCAGGATTGTTGTGTTGTTGGAAAAACCTGAGAGATAATTAGCCAAATGTTGTGTGCTTTATATTTGGCCTGGGACCTGTCCTTATGGATTCATAGCCCTGGATTGGGGGTGACCTGTTGTTGAGAATTGGAACAACAATGTCTATGGTTGGGAGGAATTTCCTTGGTCTACATCTAGTTGGTGATGGTTTAATTAAAGATAAGTTATCTCTGTGTTTTATGTATATTTATATTGCATTGTGTATTATTATCATCTCTGATATTTGGATCTATAATGTGCCTACTTGTTGGTTATTGTTTTGCATGGAACATTTTTCATTTCTTGGATGGTTTAGCATGAATATTCATTATTGCATGTGTGGTTATTGAAATCTTCCATGGTTCTTTTGGAATTAATTATTATCAGAATTCAAAATTAGTTTTGAAGTGTGCTTTTGAGGTAGCATGCCTAGCCTACTGGTGGCTAGGTATGTTACAAAGATAGTGGTCTTGAGGTCAAGTCCCCGAGCTATTTTCCTTCATGATGTAATCAATATTTGCGAGGCTCAATGTCCCCATTATCTAAATAATGGGAAGTCCCTAAGGGTTTCCCAATGATCCCTTTTCCAATGGAAAAATACTTCTTCACTATAATACCCTTACATACTATAAACATTGAAAAAATGAAATTATTAGCTCAACCAATTCTAAAATAATGTAATAAAATATATTTCAATTGGATCATTTAATTTATGGATCCCTCACACAAATGGCCCAACGTGTGATCATTCAATTCCATTTTTTTTTCTTGTTGGAGTGGAATTAATAGCTCATCTAATTCCATATTTTGGCATCCAAGTGACATCAATAGATCATCTATTTGGGACAAAATGTGAGATAATATCACACAAATGGACCAAAGTGTGATCATCCAATTCCATTTTGTTTTCTTGTTGGAGTGGAATTAATAGCTCATCTAATTAATTCTATATTTTGGTATCCAAGTGACATCAATAGCTCATCTCTTTGGGCCAAGATGTGAGATAATAACTCATCCAAATTATTTATAGTGTCCATTTATGGGTTAGAATGGGATTAATATCCTATCCTTTTTAATCAAAATGTAATATAACAACTAATCCAAATCCAAAAAAATAGTTTAAGTGGGTAGAATAATTTAAATCTCTAAAAACCCTTTTTTCATTAAAAAAATTAATTTTAAAATTAATATATATTTTTTAATTTTTCTATATACTCTTTCTTGAAAAAATTTTACCTTTTAACCTTTTTTTACAAAACACTTATCCTTCCTACTTTAATATTGTTACCGTTAATAACTCTTCTGATATCAAAATGTTGATATCCCATTCACAAGTAATTTGTTTTTCCAAAGAAAATTTCCTCGAAATTATATTAAGCTTATAATTTCATTTACATCATCAAAACCATGTCAAATGGTCTTCCCACTGTTCAGTAACAATTCAAAACTAGTCACTACTAATGATAGACTTTATTGTCCCCATACAAACCACTATTCACTATGACTCAGTTGTCCCATCTGAGCTAATCTAGTCTGATGATAATTACTAATCCATAAAAAAAAAGATAATGGATCTTACAAAACAAAGTAATCACTATCTTCAAAAAAGAAAAAAATAGTTTTTTTCTTCAACATAGTTATAAACATAGTCTCCCAAAATATCCAAAAATACTAAGGCCCACCCAAAAGAAATACAAGCATTAAAAGAGATTTATATGAGTCAGTGATTCAGCCTTCCCATTGTACATATAATAATAAGTCAATCTACCTATAGTCCGAGAAGTTCTTGTTTTGAGAGGTGATATACTTCCTTGTTGTGCTCCCTGTAGATGTGTATATAGCTGATTTCTTGGAACTATGAAGATAATTCCTTGGTTCTGCGCTTCCATCCTTCTAACTCGCTGGCATTTAAAATACAATTGTTGTTGAGCCAATCAATTATAACCTTCGAGTCTCCAAATATTTTTAACTTTGAAATATTCCATAGTTTTTCCATAATTAATGTCACCCATGCTCCCAGTAACTCATATTTTGAATTTGTGCCACTGCCTCCATTTATGTGCCATCTACAGGCTTTTTGAGTAGAAATTTGAAAACTCCCCCAGCCCCACAGTTCGAACCCTTTAAGATAGATGATCCATCAAAGAATGCAATTTTATGATCAGTATCTTGGATCATCACACTCCATTTAATAGCATTCTTAATTTTTGGGTTGTTACCTAGGCAAATATTCCTAAGAGTTTTAATAATGACTGCCAACCAGTAAGGGAACTTATCCTCGAATAATACTTGGTTTCTTTTGACCCAAATATTACAGAAAAGATGGACAGCTAGAATATTTGGATAGTCTTTGTCTCTCATCCAAGACTCAAAGCAATGACAAAGTGACTGCCCATTCCAATGAATTTTTTTATTAATATGGATTGCTAAATTTGTCCAGACTGTCTGAGTAAATTGGCAGTGTACAAGAAGGTGATCCACGTCTTCATTTTCGATATTGCATAAGGGGCACCGACCAGGACGTTGCCACTCTTTACCATGCAATTCTTTCCACGTTATTATTTTGTTTTCGATAGCCATCCAAATAAACAGTTTTTTCTTCAATTGAATTTCCCACTTCCATATTTTTTATTTCGACCCCTTCACCTGTGGCCACTCAAAGGTAGAACTAAGCACTACATAGATATTTTTAACTGACAATCTACTCGAGGAATCCCCTCTTGTCCATATTAGAGTGTCCTCCTTCTCGCTGAGAGAAACCCCTACCTTATTTAAGTTTACACAACAATGATCCCATTCTGATTCTAGATTACCCGAGACCCCGAGATCCCTTTCGCTAATCCATTTTTCAGATAAGATAATTGAGTCTTGATAGACCGATGCTAGATCCAGGGTATATATTCATTTCTGGGTGAGAATTGTTCTCATCTGTTCATACATGATGGCCTTTTGTCCTAATCCAAATATTTGATATCGTCCTAGATAGATGTTACGTCCCTTCCCTGGTGACCAGCTCAGCCAATGAAGAATAACATGTACTGTATGTACTATGTTGTTCCACATCCTCGATGCCGCGCTCACTTTATGATTAGTCATCCTCACCCAATCAACAACTGTAAAATTATTCATGTACTTATCTCTTAAGAGTTTATTCTAGATTCCCTGTTGAGTCAAGACCCTCCTCAATGAGTTTGCGTTGAGTGTTGTATTGAATAAAGCCATATTTCTAATCCCCCAGCCTCCAAATTTTTTGAGTCTTGAAAGAATTTCCCATCTACATAAATGGATTTTTTTTGAATATTTTATTCCATTCCACAAGAACTTGAACATCAATTTCCTTATTTGATTTAATACAGGTCAAGGAATGGCTTCCAATGACATCCAATACACGGGTTGGCCTTCTAAAACTATTTTCACCAAAGTATATCTACCCCCCCAATGAAAGACATCTATTGCACCATACCTCTATTCTCTTCATATCTTTAGTTAGGAGCCAGTCCCAATATTCAAATTTGTAGGATCCAGTCTTTAACCAATAGCCCAAATACTTAAACCCCGAGGACAACTCCATAAAAGAATAGGGGAGAATATTTTTGAAGGGAGTAAGATCGTTACTCAAAATTCCTGCATGATGAACTGTAGATTTGGACTGATTAACCATTAGTCCAGATACTTTGCAGAATAAACAAATGATTTTTTCTATTCCCACCACTCATTTAAGTCCGCCCTCATCATAATAATAATAACATCAACAAATAAAACATGAAGAATCTTATAGAGAATGGAAACTTTTATACCTGATATTTTACCTTCTCCATGAGCAGATTTCAACAGTAGACGGAGCCAATGGGAAACCTTGTCGCAAATAGTAGACAAAAATAGTAGGGACGACAAGGTTTCCCATTGTGACATGATTAGTACCAATGTTTAAGTTATTTTGAGCCATGTGTCCTCCACTTAAGTCACCAACTGAGAGAAGGAGTCAATTCAGTTTCCAAAAAAGGCAATGTAACCTAGTCCTCTAGCTCCACCAGTGCGAAAGTGAATGGATAAAGGGAGCTCATTAAAAGAGAGAAATAAAATATTAATCAAACCTCAGTCATTAAGCCCATCATAGGTGAGTTAACGACTGTTCTTCCAAGAAATATCCACCAAGGAAGGATGCCCAAACAATCACTCCGCTAAAAATTAAGAGTACCCAAAGTCAGTTCTAGGGCGTAAACATGACAAATTAGTTGTGAAGTGAGTAAAGAAAGACATCAAGGATAAAACTTATTCTATAATCAAGGCGAAAAAACCAATGAAAACCCATCTAATGGGGGATATATGACCAAACTATAAACAAAAGGTTTTTAAGGAAATATAAACCCATCCTTAAGCCCACTTTAAATGTCTTAGCAGGTTCCAGCATTGTTTTTCTAGTTCGTCTCCTGGTTCCCACCCATTCTCCATTTCAAAATTTAACTTAACTCACAAGAAAATGGGATATGAAACCGTTCAATACCCTACCTGCTCTGTTGAAGGCGGCCAATATCCACCCTGCTAAAAGTATTTTTTTTAATCATGTGACAATTTGAAGAATCTCAAATTAAAGAAGGCTAGCATGAGCAGTAATTGTTGAGGTAAATATTTGACTGAAATGAATGGAGAGAGGTTAGGGAAAGGTTGGAAATCAACCATTATTTCTCAAAGTGGGAGGATAGAGTTGTAAATGTAGAGGTCTATTAAGAGAAACCAAAGAAATTTTAATTCAAGACTTTAAACTTGCAAACTAGTTGCACTAAAGGATCGGATAAGAAAAAATATGGTGCTCAGTTTTCTAGACATTAAATTAAAATACATACAAATAGAGACAAGCACGAGAAGGGATCCCACAAGTTTTGGTTGTGTAGATAAGATAGGAGGGTAGAACGAACATCTTAATAATTCTAGGAAGTTTCTCTAGTTTGTGTGGCTTGTGGCTTAACACATCTATTACTGACAATGGTAATTTCAAAAGATCTGGGTGTTTAGCCTTGTACCATCTTTCATAGCTCTTGATATTTTCGGCTTTGGAATCTTCTATCTTTACCTGGTTCATGGAAAAAAATGATTAGATCTGTACCATTTTTTAGAATCACTTCTTGGAGATAATGCTTCCATTAATGTAATAAGATTGGGTTGTTGTTTCTTGAGATATTCTCTCAACTACACCACCTAAATTAGGAAATACTTAGATCTGAATAACTTTACATAATAGAGTTATAATATGTGTTTTTTTATATTATATTGACAATAGTTTTTTGCTTTATAAAATTTTTAGTGATTCACATGTCAAAGATTACATCATGTCATGGGAGTGCAGTGAAAAATTGGTGACATGGTATTAAAGAGACAACTATATTAGCTTCTTTAATAACATATAATTTATTTTAGAATTTAGTGAAAGTGTGAACTATTTTGTACGTGAAATTTTTCTAAGTTGCTTCTTTAATAACATAACTTAAAAGCTTGTGGTTCTTAGTGAACATGGTGCCCAAATAATGTTGTCATTGATTATGTCTACAATGTTTTGCAATGGGTTTTTTGGTCTGAAGCAAAGTGGTAGCTCATAATGAATGGTTGTGTGATGGAGGTCGGTCTACGATATTTCAAAATTGGATAAAGTTGTTGATCAATACTTTACCAGAGAGAGTGTTGGAGATAATATTTCCATTAATGTAATGAGATTGGATTCTTGTTTGTTGATATATTCTCTCAACTACATCACCTAAATTAGGAAATAGGTAGATCTGAATAACTCTATATAATAGAGTTATAACTATGTGTAAGTTTATGTTTTTTATAATATATTGAGAATAGTTTTTTGTGTGTATAATGTCTTCTCTTTGGTTTTCTAAATCCACCTAGTTCATGGAAAACAATGATTAAAATTTCAACCCCTTAGGAATAAGACTTCAAATTAATCTACGGATAAATCGACTTTAAAATGATGGAAAATAAAAATTATATTTTCTAATATCAAACTTTGGAGTATCATGATTTTGTTTTGATAAATATCCAAATTAATATGTAGTCAACATAAACTCATTACTATATCCCATACCTTTAGACATATGATATAGCCAATAAACTGAGATTCATTCAAAAGATCTAAAAACCATGAAAACACATAAGAATGGAAAATAACTCTCTTTTATTCCTTCTCCATCCTAACTATTACAATGGAAGTTCAACCCCTTATAACTAATATATGAGATTTTTTAAAAATACCAATTTTAGAAAAAAAACTAATTTTAGGAAATTCTCGCATGACTCTAAAACTAACCAATAAATAAGAGCTAACTAGAGAGACACTATTTTTAAACTCAATTTTCTCATTAAGTTTATAAAGTAAGAGATAACTGATAATTAAAAATTTAAAAATTCTTGTAAAAATACTAAAACCCCAATTTGAGGCCTTATATGAAGGAATTTGGCCCCATAAAAGTGTCAAAACAATATCTTATATAAAGATTAATATTGGCATGGTAAATAACTCTTTGAGAGACAAATCCTTGTAAAATTTCATCCCAAACAGATAACCGAGTCAAAATTTATGACCCTTTGAAAATCCCTGCATCATTCTCCTCTGGTTGAAAAGAAAGCAACTCTTGCAAGTTACTGTCTTCAAACTATTTCTACTGAATGGGATATGGGTTCAATAAGTCCCCTGTTGTAATCCATTTACTCTCTTCCTAGTGCTATGCCTTCCCACTAGACCAGATATTGGTTGTATTGACCTTGTCGAGTATGAAGGTTCTTCTTATCTAAAATATGCACAATCTTTTCCTTTTTCTTTCTCAGAATGGCATGTTGCTAATACAACTCTACCTCATTGTCATCAACTAGATCGTCCCCATGGAAGATATACAAATAAAAAATGTTAAACACAAGGGAGATATTGAGATCAGCTGGTAAATTGACCTTATAAGCATTGTCATTGATTTTCTTAAGAATCTTGCAAGGACCAATTTTCTTATAATTCAATTTGTGGTAGGTTCATCTAGGAAATTGCTCTTTCCATAAATAAACCATCAACAAATCACCTTAATAAATACCTGGTATTTTCGGTGATCATATTTTATAATTTGGTTTTGTTCATTATCGGCCCGTAGTTTTTGTCTCACCTATTGTTCCAACTGTTGAATTTTTTCTGCAAATGCTTCCCCATCATCACTGATCCTATCCCCAAGTCGTAATTGCACCAAAGTTAGGACACCCATAGGATTTTTACTGTAAAGAAACTAAAATGGAGATTTACCTATAGATCTATTCACTAAATAATTGTAGTAAAATTTGGCTTGAGGTAAATCCAAATCCCATTGCTTGGTATTCTCTCCAACAATTCTCTATAACAGGTTTCACAAACTTCGATTTACTACCTCAATTTTACCATATTTTTGGGGGTGATAGGAACCACTGAACTTTAATTTAGTCCCCATTTTTTTCCATAAATACCTCCAAAAATGATCCAAGAACTGAGTATCTCTATCAGAGGTAATAATTTTTGGAACCCCATGCAATCCAACAACTTCTAAAAAAACAATAATGCTACGCTGGATGCATCACTAGTTTTCTTGCAAGCAAGGAAATGAGACATTTTAAAGAACCTATCAATAACCACAAAAATAGAATCATTAACTCGTTGTGTGTTTGGGATCCCCAACACAAAATCCATGTTCATATCTTTCCATGGGCCTATGGGAACTGGTAATGGCATATACAAACCAGTTTTCTATGAGTGTCCTTTATCCATTTGGAAAATCCTACACCGTGCCACATACATGGTTATATCCTTTTTCATATTCAATTATTAATACTTGTCTTCTATTAAGGATAGTGTCTTATAATTTCCAAAATGTCATGCCAAACCACTACTGTGAAGGTCTTTGATAACATTTCCCCCCATTGAACCAATTGGAATGCATAGTTGTTTTCGTTTGAAGAGGTAGCCATATTGCATAAAATATTCACCTTGATTAAGATCCATGTTCCCAACGACTGGATTCTTCAATTGTTCCACAATATCCCGAAAATAATTATCAGCAGCATAGAGATCATTTAATGCAACAAACCCAATTACTTGATTTTACATGGTTTTCAAAAGAACAATGTGCCGACTCAAAGCATCTGCAACTTGAATCTATCATCCTGATTTGTGATTTTGAAAAAAGGTGTATCCTTGTAACAAATAGACCCATTTTTCATTTCTATTGTTCAATTTATTTCGGTTGTTTACATATTTTAATGCAATGTGATCGGTAAATAACACAGACTCTTTCGACACTAAATAATGCCTCCAATGTCACAATGATTACACAATTGCATAAAATTCTACATTATATGTGGAATAGTTATTTCTTAACTCATTCAAATTTTCACTAAAGAATGAAATTGGTCTACCAGGTTGGCTAATTACATCTCCAATGCCTACATGTGAAGCATCATAGTCTACCTCAAACACTTTATCAAAATATGGTAAGGTTAATATGGGTGCCTCAATTACCTTATTCTTTAGAAACTTGAAAATTTCCTCAGCTTCATTGGTCCACATGAATGTATTGCCTTTGGTGCAATCTGTTATGGGTGCTACATTACTACTAAAATTTTGAATAAATTTTTGGTAAAAGATAACGAGCCCATGAAAAATTATTACCTTTGTTATGCTCCTAGGACGAGGCCACTACAAAATTGCTTTGACCTTCTCTGAATCCATCTTGACTCCTTCTGTCGATATGACAAAACCAAAAAATACCAAACTTTCTTGCAGGAACCTACACTTCTTCAAGTTTTCATAAAGTGGATGGTTTCTCAATGTATCCAATATAATTTTGAAATGTTGCAAGTGATCTTCTTTGTTGTTACTGAAAACTAGGATTTCATAAAAATAAACAACAAAAAACTTACCAATATAAGGTCGAAGCACAATATTCATCAACTGCATGAAATTAATAGGTGCATTGGACATCCCAAATGGAATCACCATCCATTCATATAGTCCATCTCTGGTCTTCAAGGAAGTTTTCCATTCACCCCCTTCACAGATCCTGATCTGGTGATATCCACTTCGTAAATCAATATTACTAAAATATTTATCTTCGGCTAGCACATCCATCATGATGTCCAAGCGTGGTATAGGAAATTGATATTTGATGGTAATTTTATTGATTTCTCTACTATGTGTGCACATCCTCCAAGTATTATCCTTTTTTGCAGTTAACAATGTTGGTACAACACAAGGACTCATGCTTTCTCTTACTAAACATTCCTTGTAAGTTCTGTAACTTGTCGGTTGAGTTCTTCATGTTGTGTGGGAATCATCCTATAGGTTGCATGATTAGGTAAATATGATCATGGGATTATATCAATGTGATGTTGAATATCCTTCTTTGGTGGAATACCATCAGGTAGTTCATTAGGGATAACATCAACATATTCTTCTAGTAGCTTGGCCACTTCGGTCAGAATTGGTACATCTTCCACAACTCATTTTTTCACTATTAATGCATAGTATAATCTTGTTTCCTTCATTTCCTTAAAAAAATCTATTTATAACAACATATTATCATTTTTTCCCTCATCCTTAAGGGGCAATAAGATGAATTTCAACCCATCCTTCCAAAATATGTAGGTATTCTTTCCTCCGTCGTGCATGACTTTTTTGTCATATTTCCAAGGCCTCCCCAATAACAGATGACATGCATCCATCAGAATGAAATCACACCATACTTCATATTTATAAGTCTTACCAATGGAAAACTTGATCAAACATCTTTTATTAATGCCAATGGAAAACTTGATCAAACATCTTTTATTAATGGTGACTTCATTCCTCTTTTTGAAACATGAAATTCGGTAAGGATGGGTATTTGTTTCACAACGTAATTTCAACTTATTAACCATCTCTTTGTTAACCATATTCTCACAATTTCCACTATCAACAATAACTTGACATACCTTTCCCCCAGAAGTGCATCTAGTTTGAAATATATTTATGCAAATCCAATAATCTTCATTGTCACTACTCTACATTTGCTCTTTTTCGGGAATCACCATTGACCTCTATATGATGAGACTCTCCCCCATATCAGGAAAGACTTTAGATTCAATTCCTTCTTCTTCATTCTCATCTTGGACCAAGTTCAATATAGGTTGTTGTCCATGCTTTGAATCTTTCATGTTATAGTTTGGGAATTCAAATGCTCGATGACCCTCTACACAACACCTGAAACACATATAAGGTCCTCCTCTACCACCACTGTAACCTCTACCCCTATTAAATCCTCTTCCTCATGGTTGATTCAGGTTACCTTGTCGAGTATATTCTACTTTCTCGGCTCCTTGGGATGATTCACCTCTGCCATAGTTAAAACCACCCTGTGAGTTAGATGATGTACCTCTCCATGCTCCTATATTCCTTTGAGAAAATTGTCATTTTTACTTTTCCTCGACCTTTAAGGATAATTGGTATGTATCTTCCATGCTACGAACCCTATGCATGATCAATTCATCTTTATTAGAAAATTTGAAACAATTCACATACTTTGTAGCCAGTTTCCCATCAATTTTCTAGTGATCCACACGAATGGACAGCTAATAAAACTTGTTTGTGAGTTCCTCGATGTTGGATAGGTTTTGATTCAAGTTCTAAAATCTAAAAAAAAGGGTCTAGGCATAGTCTAGAGGAAAAAAGCATTCTCAAGATTTTTTTTCCATCTGGCTCCAAGTCCTAATTTTGTCTTTTCTATTTTTTTCTCTGTCTTTCTACACATGATCCCACTAGATCATGGCTTGACCCTTCAACTTGGTGCTTGAAAATTTCACCTTCTTTTCCTATGGCATAGGCTGCCATTCAAAAAAAAATTCCATGGCATTCGACCAATCTATTATCTCATCCAGTTTAATATTCCCTGCATATTCTGAAACTTCCATCTTGATCCTATCATTTCTCCCTTCAAGAGCCATGAGCATCCTTTCTTCAAAATTCATGTGCTCTAATTGTTCTTTTTCATTCTCTATATGTTGATCTACATCTCCTTGGTTTGTCTCTTCATCAAACACTTCTCTTTGTATTATTCTCTGACTAGCCACCATGTTTATAAGATATTCTACTTGCCTTTGTAGGTTTTGTATATCTCTACACATCTAAGCAAGACTTTCTCTTCTTCTTCCTCTCCCATCCATCTTCCTGCTCTGATACCAGATGATGTATCCAATAAACTAATATTCATTCACAAGATCTAAAAACCATGCAAAGACACAAGAATGGAAAATAACTCTCTTTTATTCCTTCTCCATCCTAACTATT
>CBVK0101468921.1:0-26070 GCA_900067695.1 Picea abies | reverse complement strand
GAAGGTGTCCTGCAAGTGCATCCTGTGCGCATATTGGACAGGAAAAACAAACAGCTCCGAAATTGAGCTGTAGAGCTTGTAAAGGTCCAGTGGACCTGGTATGGTCCTGAGGACGCGACATGGGAGTATGAAGATGTTATGCGGGCAGAGTACCCACACCTTTTTGAAGATTTTGAAAGGCTTGCACAGACAGTGTAAGTTGCACTGAGGACAGTGCAAAAATAAGGGGAGGGGGATTGTAGTGTCCCCAAGGCCGAACCCCGATGTAAACTATAAACTGAAAGAGATTGTAAATATGTGTTATAGGCTGGTGAGCCAAGTTTTGTATAAGCCAGTAGGCTTATGTGTCTGATTAGGCAAGAGAGCCTAAGGGTTGAAGGCCAAGGGCCTGGATTTTGTATTTGTATGTATGCAACACTTCAATAAAATATAAACACCGCCAGGTGCAGACCGACCACGATGAAAGAGTGATGGGGGATTGAGCGTCTATAGAGTGGGCAAGGGATTAGGGGCTGGAAAGTGGGAAAAAGGGGCTGAGTGTTGAACCTAGGGGCTAAGCCTAGGGGGCTTAGGCCTGGAATAATATTTTAATATTATTTCCAAAAAGAGCCATGTGCATATTATTTTACCCTAAGTTCTTTGGAAGGATGAGTGACTTCCAAATGTGAAGGAATGAGCTTCATGGGTGACAAGTGTCAACCCATGTGCATGTAGTTAAAACTGCCGAAGAAAGTCGTGTTGGGGGTTCTGCTCCCATTCCCGTCAACTGCTGCGTAGGTTCCTTCTCAATTCGAGCGGACTGTCTGAGCGTGAATGGGTCGAACCTTTGCAAAGATATCCTCATGCATCTTCTGAACCGTACACCCCTTGAACCAGAAGCCTGTGTCGTTCTGAGATAGCCCGTACATTCTGTTCTGAATTGTCAAGCCTGTGAGTGGATTCTCTGTACACCTTGTGAAATCTCGAAACCGAAACCGTGAGTCTATTTCGGGATTGCTGAGCCTGTTTGGGAAGCCCGTGTTTGTTTTCCTAGTTGGATGTTGTGGCCACGCAGTGTTGGACTGCGCGTGGCTTACTGGCCAGTGTGAATTCATGCTTAGCCTGTGTGTAACCTCTCTCTAGGTGAGGGAGGTGATTATGGTTTGAAGAGGCAGGTTGTCAGGCCCGCGAGCAACTTTTTCCAGGTGAAAGAGTTTGCTAGGAAGTGTTTTCTTCCAGAGAGTGTCCAGCACCAACTACGGGATTTGAGACTTCATGATCCGACCTGTTGCCGAGACCCAGAAGGGGAGGTTAGCCCCGATGGACTGTGCGTGTGAAGGTGTATACTCCCGGGCGGAACAAACATGTGGGGAATGGGGGTTTGGTAGTAGTGGGCGTAAGATGGCATCTCTGGAAATAATCCTTCCAGATATTTCTGTGATGTCTTCCCTGTAACCTCAACCTAGCCTAGGATTCCTTGCCTTGGGGTGGAGCTCGGTATTGAGCTGAAGAACAATGTGGTCTAAGGCTGGGAGGTTCGTAGAAGGCCTGCACTTGGTTGGTGATTTCTACAGCTGTTAACAAATAAGTATTTGAATTATGCTTGATCATGTGGTGTATGACCGTGCTATTTATGGATCATGTTTTCCGCTGTGTAAATGAAATTATTGTTAAATGCTATGGATTGTTAAGCATAGCAGTAAAATTATATGTTTTTACTCTGGAATTTAAATGTGTTTAATTGTGTTTAAATGCATGTGGTTAATTGGCTTGTGTTTATTATTAAAAGAGTGTACAAATCGTTTCAGAGCGCAAGTAAGCTCTGAACTGTAAAGAGGGTACTCTACAGCCACCCTAATCGGGATATTGTTCCACTGTGTTGTTGTGGTTATGCTCTGACTTCCTAGCAGAGAAGAACTGCTCGGCCAACTTGCGTTTTAAAGTGTTTTTATCACAGATCGATGTCATCTTTGCAAAAATGTTTTGAAGGCACATTGTTATTCGTCGTTCTGAACGTTAGTAGCCATGAGGCTCTCTGTCATCCTTGCTAGTTTTAGTTGGAGGGTTTTTGTTTGGTCTTGAGTGGCTGGCTGTCTTCTCGCATTTTGTATCACCATACCCAGGCTTTGGCTTTATGGGATTTGATGGTTGGAAGTGCCTTGTTTCACTGCGCATTGTTCGCTTGGGCATTGGGTTGTTTTTCTACTATGGTCGCGCAATGGGTTATGTTGCTTATTCTTGGCCCTGTTTTCACCTTAGCGTTGTAGTTGGTTGACTGGAGAGCCACGAGGGTTATACCTTGCGTGTGCTAAGTATTGTTACAATGCTGAAATGGAGCCTTGCTCCTCTGGTTATAACCTTTTTTGTCACGGGTTTCATCACCCTGTCCATGAAGTAAATTGTGGTGTTCTCTGTGTATACACCGTTGGTCTTAGAGGTTTTTACCATAGAGAAGAGTTGGCTCTAGCCTCCCTGTGTTGGCCACAGAGAAAACCCTTAACTACTCAAGTCCGAGGGTTGATAGAGAAGACCATCATGGCTTGTCGGGTTTACTATTGGATATTGTTGATTGGTATGTATTATCGATAGAATTGATTATAGGCTCGCCCAATTGATCATGTGACAAATATGTCAGTTTTGGTATCTAGTCACTGCATGTGTTATTACAATGGATAAACCCTACATGGTTAATTGGACAAATCAAATACACAGTCGCTCTCCTTGTGTTTTGATAACCCAATATTGTTTTAATTAAGTAAGTCACAACGTCGCTTCATATCGATGCGTGGGTATGTGTGGTTTCCACAACATGTCAGGTCATGTTGTTGATTATTACGACAGTCCAAATAATATGCTCAACATTGAATTGGTTGATTGAAGATTGGGCTTGATACACAGTCATTGTCTTTTGCATTGAAGACTATTGGGATGTTAAACTCGACATTAGTTACAATTGTTTAATGATGTTTGCACGTAATGCATTTGTATGTGTGGTGTTCCCACACCATGAATAAATGGTCACTGTAACTATGAGTTTTTTCCAAATGGTTATTGCAACCAGGATGACTATGGCAATTCCATCCACTATATGCGTTATGGTTATTTGATTGTGTCATCAAGGATGAACCCGAGTTTTACACAACATGATTTTGATTGTAGTTTGATTAATTTGAGCAATACTATATTAGATTGATAGCTCGACACGATGGGTTGAATTAATGATAATGTGACTGTGTGTTTAAAATTGTCAAATGAGAATGTTGCATTGTGGTGTTTGAGGTATGGTTGCCCACTGTGTATGATATGGATATTTTTGAGTTGCACACTCGGAGATAGCTTTGTTGCGATTCGATTATTTGTATTATGAAGTTAGATATGTTGTTGCTGCCTTGTGTTGGATGAATAGCCCAACATTTTAATGTTTAGAGTCAAATAAAATTGAACTTGTACAGTCACATGAATGAAATTACATTTTGTCGAATGGTTGTATATTTCCCAGCATAGTGTGAGTTGAAATGGTGATTAGTTATCTGCGGGTGTAGATGACAAGCCAAGATCTTTGCAAGATGAATATGGATCATTGTGTTGATTGTCCATTGGGTATGTTGAATGAATGACATGCATTCTAAAACAGTAACAGACACGAGTGCTGTGAAAGTATGACCACATTGCAGTTTAATTATTAAACTAATGTAAAGACAGAATCGAGCATGATTTTTTATGCCTTCATTTGATGAGCAAAGTGAAAATAATTAACTGTGTATTTATTTGGAAATTGCTTATGGATAAATGGGAGAAAACAAAGCTCCCCTACAGATTGTTGTGGGATGCATACTGTTTTGATTGTGACACTATGTAATTATTTGGTTATGAACAGTGAACTAGTTAATACACAGTAGTTGTTATTGGATCACAATGGTCATTTGGTTCGTGTATTTCATTTTTTCAGAATGGTTATATGGATTACTTAATTAATTTTATGAACAATATCTGCTCTCATTCCCCACCATTATTTCTCTTTTTCACTAATTACAACCCCATCGCCTTTTCACATTCATTTTTCACTCCCTGTTCTAAAATTGATTACAGTAATTTTTTTTTATGTGTTGAAGCAGTTGGCAGTAGCAACGTCTTGGTTGAATTACAATGATGTTTTTTTTGTTTGCAGTTGATTGTTGTTGTCTTTGAGCAGTAACCGTATTCCCCCCCCTCTCACCATATCATGTTTCGCTCAATACAAACCCCTTATATATCCTAGGACCTTTCATCCACCCCCTGCTCATTGATTAACAGTTAAACAATTTGTATGGATTGGATTGCACGAGTCTGATACATTGCTGAGCCAAATCTATTTCATATTTTTAAGAGTTGTCATGTATGGTTATTTAAAAGACTATTTGGTAATCAATCATGCATGCAGGAATGAGTATTTTCAGCTGAGGTAGCCATGGCTGAGGAATCTGAGGGAGAGATAACTGGAATAGAGGCCCAAGAAGGCCAAGGTTCTCCCTACATTTTGGTGTTGACTCACAAGAGCTTGGCCAATCGTTTTAGGCCATATTTTTCAATTGGATTGGGCAATGAGTGGTCGAACCTATGCGTGAAAGGCCTCCTTTCCAAGTTTCGCAAGCCCCTATTATTCCTGTGCCTCCTTATGTCTCATTGTAACTCGAGGTTCCTGAAAATGATGGATGGCAAAATATTGTCCATGACAATGGTTGGCCTAATTTATCCCTACCTGCTCCCCCGCCTATTAACCCCATTGTCCAAGCTGCTTCTCACTCACCAATGCAGTCCTCTCATGCTAGAAAAAGGTTGAAAACCGAAGCCCATCATGCCCTTGACAAAGGAAAATCCACTGCTACCCCTTCCTCACCCTCCAATGGCTCTGACAAATCCATGTCTTCCCGGATGCATTTGAGGGACGATTGTTCCCATGTGATCAATGAGATTAGACCTAGAGGCTCAACACAACGAATGAAAAATTCAGGAAAATTGAAAGGTGACAGCATCAATCAAGAAAATATTGCATCTCAGAGTGGAAAATATGGATTTTGAGTTTTTATTTTATCTATTGTTAATGACAGTTGACTTCAGGATATTTTGGACAACATGTTTTATTTTTGGATATATGAGTAATACTTTTTTTTGAAAATAATTTCAAATATCATGAGCTAAATTGTCAAATGTGGATACGATGATGGGAGTCACAAGGATGTGTGTTTTGCTTAACTAACTAGTTATGTTATGATTGTTATGAGCTAAAGGGAGTCACAAGGGGTCCTACCTACTAGTTATTATTTATTTATAACCCTTATTATGATTATTACTTTTCCCCCTTAACTAAAAAGTTGGTTGAATCTTTAGTTAGCTTAACTAATGAGGTGGTTCAACTACCTCAACCAATTCTGATTTTCTTAAAGTAGAAAGGAAAGGGAGGAACAAGAGGAGGATAGAAGAAGAAGAAGAATACTAAGGTTCTCTTTGAGTTATGTTGAGATAGTTCAATTTTTATTCATTCACTTATTCATTACAAGCCTAATTCACTTCTATAATAACAGGGTCTTATTATAGACAACAATATTCAGAGTTGAATTACATCATTCACACACTTATTTTTCAGAGGTGTTGATTTATCTTTGATAATCTGTATAGACTTGTCTGCTTGTGAATTAGTTTTCATGACTGACAAAGGCTATTGTGCAGAGTCGAGTGGACAACAATCTATGACAAGCTGATCCAACTTTTAAAGTTCAGTTTTGATTTTTTGTTAGAGGTCCTTTTGTATGTTCCATCGGGGATGTCTAAGTTTGACTTTGGTCCAAAATTTCTGTATGAGATTTTGTAAAGAAAATGACTCTTTGGTGAATTGGAATGAAATAAAGGATTCATGTATGTCTCATCTGTCTTGATTATCATCTTGGTGTCTTTACTTCTGTCTTTACATTTATTTCAGGAACTGTTATATTAAGAAAATTACATAAAAAATAAATTTCTAGCAAGCTTTTCTATTGATAAAAGACTAGTCTAAGCACTTGTAATTAATACTTGTCAATTATGATGTTATTTTTGTTGGCTATAAACATAGGGGGATATTCTCATCTATTTTTCTTTAGCCAAACAGAATCTGAAAATGCTTGAGTAAGATCATTTAATATCTTTTCCTCAACATTTATTTTGGCGACCATACTGGGGAGATCTTCGATATCTTTCTGGTTAATTTTTATTCTCGATTTTCATCGATACATATTTCGTTTCCTGATATTGATTCTTTGATTGTGTTATTCTTAATGGTTGTTCTTGTTGCAAGGAAACCCAATATTGAGCTCGGTCTTCAAGATTAGACCAACATTGCTTTGAATCTGTTTAATACCATCTTAGACACTGCCAATACCCGTGCTGATCTTAACCATTCTTGGGCAGCAATTGAACGAGATATTAATGCTCAAGAACAATTGGAAGCTAGACATAGACAACCTAGAAATCACCAGTGACCCTTTTGTTTCTTCAAGTTTTGACCTTTCTTTCATGTCCTTAGATTCTCATGCTTCTAGAAGAAGAAGAGGCTTGTCACCTGAAATCAATCCTATTGCTGAAATAGGAAGAAGAAACATTGTGTTATCTGCCCAACAAAGTGCTCTAAGGAGAAATTTATCTGATTCATCTAGTTCGTCTTTCTTTCCCTCATCTATCATCCACAAGATGACATCTAGTGGTGGCTCTGGTGGCATAGGAAGTGCTGCATCTTCTCAATCTTCATTGTCATTGGTGATTGGTAGCTTATATAGCCACCATATCCTTGTCCAATCTACCACAAATCCCACCAAAGTCATTAAAATTATGGGCTTTTTTCAGTTCGAAGAAGATGCCACAACCACACCGTGGCATGTGTCCTCTCCTCTTAACCTAGCACCTACTACTCATCCACTTCTTAAATTTAAAGAGTATCTTCCTAGGTTTTGAAGAAATAACATTGTCACTACAAATGAACACCTAGTGACATTTTCTAATGCTTGTCATAACATAGGGGCTAATGACAATGATACTTGCATGCGCTTATTTGTAAATTCCTTGGAAGGAAAGGTCGAGGCTGACTTCTTTGACCTTCCTCATAAGATTCTGTCTACTTGGGAGGAGTTAATCTATTGGTTTCAATCCACTTATGGGAAATTTAAAATCCCAGCCGAGAAGTTAAGGGAATACAATAACGTCACCTATAAAGATGGTGAAACCATCAAGTATTTCAACTTGCGTTTCACCAAGTTATACAATCAAATCCCCAAACTCATTCGCCCTCAGAACCAAGCCGTTTTCATGAATTACTACAATTCATTGCCTTTCCTCTACCATCATAGGCTTGAGGAAAAAACCATCAATAATCTCGGTTCCGCTCTGTATACTTGCTCATAGTATGAAGAACAACTTGAAAGAACTGGTCTTCCCTAGGGAGGATCGGTTAGACAGAAAAACATGTCTGCCCTCTTACAACTAGTACAAGACATGAACAATCTTATGATAGTGTATGAGCAGAAGGGAACTGTCTCCCCCCTCACCCCTGGAGCTTCATCCTCTTTTGCACCTCCCTTTAGAAATCCGATTGAAAACAATTTTCAGCCTAAACCTATCCTACCTCGAAGTTGGTATAACTTTTGTGAGGAACACCACGAAGAAACCACATGTGAGATAAATAAGAGTGCCAGTGATAAGATCTTTGGTAAAATACCAGAAGCTACTATCGTTGTCTTAGATTTTGCAGAGCCAGAAAATGTCATGGTCATTAACACTAGGAACAAAGCCTATGCTCCAAAGGAAAAAATTGATCCACCCCGCAATTATTCTACCCCGAGCTCAACCTCAACCATTGCTACTCTCCAGGTTCCTAAGGTTCCCGAGAGTCGAGGAATCATTCCCCCTCTCCCCTCTTCTAAATACAATATCTTGAATCAGCTGGCCAACATCAAAGTAGAAGCAACCCTTCTAGACATGGTTGTCATCCCTGAGCAACAAATGCATCTGAAACAATTCATGGAAGGGAAAGCTTCCATTGTAGCCAATCTTTCCGAAGAGGTAAATGAAGAGGATTCTTCTATAAATAAAGTAGGTGTACATAACTTTAGATACCCTACAAAAATTCCCCCTTTTTATATTTCTGTAAAGATTGTGGATAATATTTCCCATTGTTGCCTCATTGATGGTGGTTCAGGCCCAAGTGTGATGTCAAAGATTATTATGGAAGAGCTAGGCTTGTCTTGTACAAATGAAAACGCCATAAGCATGCTCTCCTATAATAGTCTACAAAAAACAACCATAGGGGAGATTAAGGATGTGACCTTGGTTTTATACGCTCATCCTGAGATAAGGACAACCCTCAGCATTCAGGTAATTGATATGTCTGCAAACAATTACTCAATTATCTTGGGAAGAGATTGAGAAGCCTCAATAGGTGGATACATCTCACTCAACAAGACAAATTTATCCATTCCTTGGAATGGTAAGAACATTATAGTCCTTAGAGAGGGAATAATGTCACCCTACATAGAGGGTGTTCTGCAATCTAGCGTAAACTATACTGAAGAGGACCTAGGAGTGTATTCCATCTTTGCTAAAGAGGATAATATTCCTTTGGAAAAAATCGATTTATATGATGATATGTGGTATATGAATTTTAATGGTTCACGCTCTAATGAAGGTAATGGGGCTGGCATTATCTTGGTTTCCCTTGCAAGAAAAATTCATCATCTGTTTTACATGTTAGAGTTTGCTTGTACAAACAATGTCACTAAGTTCGAAGCTATATTATTAGGCATTAAAAACACCCTTAATCTTGGTTGTGGTCACCTTTCAGTTTTTGTAGATTCTGAGCTTGTTGTGAACTTGATACATAAAACGTTCTCTCCTAGCAACAAGCTAATGGAACGATACTCCCAAACTGTTTGGGCGCTTATCTCGAACCTTATATCTTTCAACATAACTCATGTTAAGAGGGAGTTGAATTCAATGGCTGGTCGGTTAGCTGTCTTTGCAGCTTCTCCTAATCAACAAATTTTGCCTCACATGCCTGATTGTTGTTTTCAATCTCTATATCATCCATATATCACTGAAAATGTAGGATCTTGGAAGGCCCTTCCTAACGACGAGAGCATTTGTGCTTTCATTCAAGATGAACCTCTTAAGCCTGAGGAGATTATATCCATAGAAAACAATAAGGTTCCTGGGGGCTTGACTCCTCTTGAGAGTTCATTTTCATAGAGTGTTGTAGGCAAAAAAGAAAAACATAAAGAAGAGGAGTTACGAAGGAAGGTGGGTGAAACCATCTCCTTGAACATTGGGGCACTCGAATCTTCAGTGAATGAAGCAATAGGTGCCAAATGCTATGATGAAGAAGTAATGAATTTTGTGAGGCTACCTGGTGGATTTCAACATGTTTCTACTTGGTCTTATGAGGATCTTCGGGGTTTTGATCCTGGTCTCCTATAGAATTCTATTTCCATCAAGAAAAACATAAAACCAATTATGAAAAAACAAAGGTCTGTTAACCTTTCACTTAAAACAACCTTTCAAAGGGAGTTGGGAAATTTCTTAAGGGTTAAGATTATTGTTTCGGTCCACCTTGGATGGGTTTCAAATTGGGTACCTGTTTCGAAAACCACTAATCATATTAGAACTTACATTAATTTTTGAACTTTCAGGTAAGATATTATGAGAAATCCTTTTCCTTCTCTCAATATGGAAAAGGTTCTGCAGTAGGTTATAGAGTCACAGTTAAAGCCCTTACTTGACAGTTTTTTGAGTTGCAAGGAAATCAAGGTAAAAGGGGAAGATGTTCACAAAACCACTCTTATGACAAAATGGGGTACCATGTCTCACAAACGCCTGCTTTCTGGCTTACTTGATGCAAGTACCTCTTTTAAAAGGCCTCTAAGCACAACTTTCGATGAATTGGTCAGTGTCCATCTCTATCTTGATGATCTAGTTGTGTGCATCAAAGGGATGATAATTACATCAGAGTTCCAAGTGTTGTTTCTAGGTCCCTTCAAAACTGCTTTTGTCTTAGACACTAAATCTTACATTCTAAGGGATTTATAGAAGCAATGGTTTTCCTACAACAATAACAATCCTCGCTTGAAATATTGCTAGGAACCAACATGAAAGGTTCTAATGCTATCTGGATTTTCTATATACTAGTAGTTTAACTTTTCTTTCATTTTTTGTGCTTCTCTTTTCTGCTTTATAGTAGTTTGGCTTCCGCTTTCTGGGTTAAAACTGTTCTTGCTTCTTTTTCATTTCTATCTTTTATTACTGTTGTTTTAATTCCTTCCCTTTTACTTTTGTCATGATTTTGTTGCCTATCATCTTTTAGTTAGTTTGGTCAATATATGATGTTGGATCAATTCTGCCACAGTGGCACTCCTGTAAAGCATTGTTAGTCGATAAAAATCAAGCTTACACAACTGTTATGATGTCTCCTCTGAAGGACGCTTAAAATTGTTATATATTTCCACTGTTGTTTTGTAAAAAATTGGTTATCTCCCGCTTCTTCTTGCCATTTCTTCTTCCATTCATATTCCAAGAGAAAGTCTAAATTTTTTTCTCTTTAAAGTTAAGAGAAGATTCCGGACGAATGATTATGCATACAGTGGTAAAAACCCCTCATACTTAACACTTTTCATGAATTATTCCCAAATTCCCGGTCATATTTCCATTAAATCCGCTCACTTTCTCCTTGTTGCATAATATTACTGGTTATAGCTTCTTTACTTGATGTTCTTGGTTTGGGAAACCATGAGTTCTGAGTTCTACCTTGTGGAGTCACTAGTTTGTTGACGATTAAAATCACAACGAAGTTTTGCCCGCAAAGTGTTGCTAAAGCCTATTATTATAAAAACTAAATAATACTAGTAGGTGGGACCCCCTTGATTGAAGATCAGGTCTGGTGCTTATTTTATGTTGTGCTACTGTTCGACACTGCTTACATGGTGATATAATCTTGGTTTATTGGCGATTGAGAAGGCATGTTCTGTGTTTTTATGCTACTCTAGGCTCAAGTTTTATTTTACAACGACCTATGCTATCCTTGTTATCACTGCTATTTGTTATTGGGATCTATTACTAGGAGACCTGTATAATAAACATGTTAGCAATAACATATACAAGCAATTGGAAAAAGGAAAAAGGCAATATAAAAGCAAAGGGAAGAAACTAAACCATGCTATATACTATACTACATGCATTGATTTTTAATGGATTGTTGTTATCCTAGCTACTAAGTTAATAGCTATGCGATGTTTTTGAGTTATATAGTTGATATGCATGGTGATTATGTTATGGCATAAGTTGATATGGATCACACTGTTGATTTTAATGGTTGATGGCTTTGATACATGGTTTAATTAATTGAGTTAATGGGTTATTGGTTGGTGTGTACTGATGAATTAAATGACTAGAGGGTGGAGGCGACGTGCATTTACTGCACGTCACCTTTACTCCTTCCACTGGTCGCCACCCTAATCGGGCTATTGTTAAAATGTCTTTCTATGGTTATGCTCTGACTTCCTAGCAGAAAAGAACTTCTTAGCCAACTCACGTTTTAAGGTGTTTTGATCACAGATCGATGTCGGTTCTGCAAAAATGTTTTGAAGTCACAATGCTATTCGTCGTTCTTAACGTTAGTAGCCATGAGGCTCTCTGTCATCCTTGCTGGTTTTAGTTGGAGGGTTTGTGTTTCGTATCACCATACCCAGGCTTTGGCTTTATGGGGTTTGATGGTTGGAAGCGCCTTGTCATTGCGCATTGGGTTGTTTTGCTACTATGGTCGTGCAGTGGGTTATGTTGCTTCTTCTTGGCCCTGTTTTCACCTCAACGTTGTAGTTGGTTGACTGGAGATCCATGAGGTTTATACCCTGCATGTGATAAGTATCGTTACAAGGCTGAAATGGAGCCTTTCTCCTCTGGTTATAACATCTCCCGTCACGAGTTTCGTCACCCTGTCCACGAAGTAAATTGTAGTGTTCTTTGTGTATACATTGTTGGTCTTGGAGGTTTTTACCATAGAGAAGAGTCGACTCTAGTCTCCCTGTGTTGGCCACAAAGAAAACCCTTAACTCCTCAAGTCTGAGGGTTGATAGAGAAGACCGCCGTGGCTTGTCAGGTTTATTATTGGTTATTGTTGATTGGTATGTATTTTCGACAGAATTGATTACAGGCTCACCCAGTTGATCATGTGACAATCGTGTCGGTGTTGGTATCTAGTCATTTCCTATGTTATTACAATGGATAAACCCTGCATGGCTAATTGGACAGATCAAAGACACAGTCGCTCTCGTGTTTTGATCAATGTTGTATATCTTGTTTCGGGGAAAGTGTCGGCGAGGGTCCGGAATGTAACTTCTCGGCGACATCAGCGGAAAATGTCAGAATATGTCGGAAAATGTCGCAAGACCTCAAAAAAGTACAAAAACACTATTTTTTTTCAAATTTTTAAACTTGTAAAGCAACAACATAAATATGAAAATACAAACTTGTAAACTTGTAAAGCTACATAAATATGGAAATATAACCAATAAATAAGATGCATAAGATGTCAAGTGGTCACATATTGTTACTAAATTGAAAATTATGAAACATGTTCCTGATATGATGATAGTAGATACAAAATCACATAAAATGATCAAAATAAATGTATCTCATGAGATGAATCATCATGAGGCATCTAGATACTAAATAGTACATGATAAAATGAAAATGATAGATCATAGGAATCCAAAATTCAAATCATTGATTCCCTCTCTGTCATGCTGCTGCTGCTCTAGCCCTCTTATTAGCCACATCAATGAGTGATTGGTTTGCAATACGCATAATTTCCGCGGTACTGTTTGGACAAGGATTCACATCAATCCCAGGGATTTTGGCAAGGTGGTATTTCAAGCGGCTAATTCCTCCAAAAATCTTTTTTCCGCAAAGATTGCATGTCAATACTTGTCTATTGGGAAGTTGCATTGGTTCACTATACACCCACATTGGATCCAAATCATCCAATTCCTTAGGCATTTTCTTTAGATGAAAATATTAAACCTATGGCACAAAAAAAAACCAAAATAAACACACAATAATGCAAAGGTTAAATAATAAGAGATAGATGAATTAGAATGATTGAATCTTCCATTCAAAAACAACAAGAAGAGACACATTGCAAACCATAGCCTAACTCTAAAAATTAAAAAAACAAAGTTCAAATCTTCAAGTTCAAACTTCAAACAAATGAAAGAAAAACATTTTTGATCATACCTGGAAATATTGATCTCTTCGCTGGTGCTAATGGAAGCAATATCCTTGTCTTTCTAATCCTTGGATAGATGCAAAATGAATTCCCTCACACCTCTCTAGCTCTCTCACACTTCACAAATGAAACAATGACCAAAAAAAAGGACCCGCAACCTCTAAAACCCCTCGCGCGCACTTTTTTTCAGCGGGTTTTCTCAGCAGGGCGACACATTGCATCAACCCATGACACATTGGCCATTTCTCGCGAGATGATGAAAGTGTCACGACACTTTCATTATGTCGGATGTGTCGCGAAATTTTGTTAAGAAAATTTTGGGAGGGTGAAAATGTCGGCGACATTTCCGACATTTCCGAAATATCAAAGATATATTCAACAGTGATTTTGATAACCTAGTATTGTTTTAATTGAGTAAGTCACAACGTCGCTTCATGTCGATGCGTGGGTATGTGTGGTTTCCACAGCATGTCAGGTCGGGTTGTTGATTATTACGATAGTCCAAGTAATAGGCTCAACATTGAATTGGTTGATTGAAGATTGGGGTTGATACACAGTCACTGTCCTTTGCATTGAAGACTATTGGGATGTTAAACTTGGCATTAGTTACAATTGTTTAATGATGTTCGTGCGTAATGCATTTGTATGTGTGGTGTTCCCACACCACGAATAAATGGTCACTGTAACTATGAGTTTTTGGCCAAATGGTTATTGCAACTGGGATGACTATGGAAATTCCATCCATTGTATGCGTTACGGTTATTTGATTGCATCATCAAGGATGAACCCGAGTTTTACACAACATGATTTTGATTGCAGTTTGATTAATTTGAGCAATACTATATTAGATTGATAGCTCAACACGATGGGTTGAGTTAATGATATTGTGATTGTGTGTTTAGAATTGTCAAATGAGAATGTTGCATTGTGGTGTTTGAGGTATGGTTGCCCACTGTGCATGATATGGATATTTTTGAGTTGCGCACTCGGAGATAGCTTTGTTGCAATTCGATTATTTGTATTATGAAGTTAGGTATGTTGTTTCTGTCTCATTGTGTTGGATGGATAGCCCAACATTTTAATGTTTAGAGTCAAAGAAAATTGAACCTGTACAGTCACAAGAATGAAATTACGTTTTGTCGAATGGTTGTATATTTCCTAGCATAGTGTGAGTTGAAATGGTGATTGGTTATCTGGGGGTTTAAATGACAAGCCAAGATCTTTGCAAGATGAATATGGATCATTGTGTTGACTGTCCATTGGGTATGTTGAATGAATTTCATGCATTCTAAAACAGTGACAAGCACGAGTGCTGTGACAGTATGGCCACATTGCAGTTTAATTATTAAACAAATGTAAAGACATAATCGAGCATGATTTTTTATGCCTGCATTTGATGAGCAAAGTGAAAATAATTGACTGTGTATTTATTTGGAATTTTCTTATGGATAAATGGGAGAAAACAAAGCTCCCCTACAAAATTTTTGTGGGATGCATACTATTTTGATTGTGACACTGTATTTATTTGGTTATGAACAATGAACTAGTTAATATAAAATAGTTGTTATTGGGTCACAATGGTCATTTGGTAAGTGTATTTCCTTTTTTAGAATGGTTATATGAATTACTTAATTAATTTTATGAACAATACCCGTTCTCATTCTCCACCATTATTTCGATTTTCACTAATTACAACCCCATCGCCTTAGTTGGCAGTAGCAGCGTCTTGGTTGAATTACATTGATGTTTTCTTTGGTTTGCAGTTGATTGTTGTTGTCTTTGAGAAGTAACCATATTTTCCCCTCCCCTCATCATATCATGTTTCGCTCAATACAAACCCCTCACATATCCCATGACCTTTTATCCACCCCCTGCTCATTGATTAACAGTTAAACAATTTGTATGGATTGGATTGCATGAGTCTGATACATTGTTGAGCCAAATCTATTTCATATTTTTAAGAGTTGTCATGTATGGTTATTTAAAAGACTATTTGCTAATCAATCATGCATGCAGGAATGAGTTTTTTCAGTTGAGGTAGCCATGGCCGAGGAAACCGATGGAGAGTGATCCAAGTGGATATCGGTGGCCACCCACCTTTTCCAACTAGCTCAAAACAGTTTTATGGCAATTTTGGTAATTTGCTATTTTTAGCAGTTTTTCACTTCCGGAGCCATTTTGAGGCCCTAAATGATGTATTTTGGGAAAATGGTGAAAAATATGGAAGTTTCTTCCATATTTCTACCAAAATGAATTTCCTTAACGATACCTTTCCAACGGGCTATCATACGCCTAAAACAAAGATCGTATGCAAAAGTTACGACCCCGGGAAGTTGGTTTACTAAATTACCCAAATGGGCCCCACATGACTTTTGGCGCTTCATCTCCTAGGGTTAGGTTTTTGGATGTCTAGGGTTTTTGGTATTCCTTTTTATTGTAAAAATGCCTTCAGAGCCTCATTGTAATCATCTTCTTGCGAATGAGTGCAGCCGTCACATCTCTTCTCAGAGATAAGCCACCACCATTCCAACAAGTTTGTTTCCGCTGCATTTTATAGTTTCAACTTATTTCCTTATTGAATAGAAAACCAATTTTACTGTATCTATGTTATTTTGTGTTAATCACCTGTTAATAATCTATAGTCATTTCGTTTTTCTCATAAAATTCAGATCAATGATATCAGAGCGGTCTGCTCCTAATTGTCGTCTTAATGCATGTCCCCAACAAGGTCAGAGTACAAAGAGTTGGGTTTCGATCTTGTTTCTCTTGAGGACAAAATCTCTCGCACGCCCAAGAGACCTCTCATGGCAGGAGAAAATAAAGATTACGGGACATGAGATCCTTTCAAACTGTTGATTGAGGAAGCCCTCACGCAACAAAGGAACGAGATGATGGATAGTTTCACGCAAATCCTTCGGCGACTACCAATAGACGACGCATCTTCTTCGAGCAGAGGTACCGCCACCTTCAAGGTACAAATAAACTTTGATATTCCTATATTTGAAGGTAATATAGATGCAGATGTTGTAGATAAGTGGTTGAATCTACTAGAAGGGTATTTTGTTGTCCATAAATTTTCGAATAGAGAAAATATTACTTTTGCACTTCTCAAAGTCGTTCCCCTTGTCAAAGATTGGTGGGAAACATTCTGTGAGCAAAAGGAAATAGCGAAACCCTCATTATTTATAGTTACATCCACCTGAGAATCCTTCAGGGATGCTATTAAGGAACAATACTACCCTGTCAGAAGTTTTGACGACTTGTATACCAAATGGACCACACTGCGGCAAGAAAGAGACCAAGCAGTGCCATATTTCACAAATATCTTCCATACCTTGCGCACCAAGATGGGTATCAAAGATTCAAAGCAACATCTGGTGCTCAATTATCATGGTGGTATACATAGATACATACAGACAAAAATTGAATTTTTGGACATCTCATCCTTGGGCATGACCTACCGATATGTCGTCAAAATCGAGCAGAAGCTCAAACAAAAGATGTGACAATTTGGGCCTGGGAACCCCACAACAAAAGCTAGGAAAGGGCAGCCCCAACCCACAGAACAAAGGATAGAGAAAAGATGGATAGTATTAGGACAACCATTCAAAGCCGTAAGCAAAGAAGGACACCGAAAAGACAAAGAAAGATACCAGGAAGTGGTGCGACTTCCATAAGAGCCCTTAGCATAACAATGATTACTGTCGCTCAAAGTTGTTGCTGGTGGCCGAAGTGAAATCCTCTGAATCAGATGTGGGTTCTGACTTTGAGCTAGAACCAGAAAGGGGAAGACAAATCATTGACACAGAACCTAGTGCCACCGTTTCTATCACCAAGCTCCAACCTGGTGAACCAAACGAGACAGAAGAAGGAGAGCACCTCTTCCATTCACAGATGTGGGTAAAAGGATGACCATTGCACTTTATCGTTGATAGCGGTAGCCAGAAGAACCTCATCTCAGCAGAGGTCGTCAAGCGATTGGCCCTGCCAACAACGCCACACCCAAAACCCTACACCATCGGATGGCTCCGCCAAGGAAGCGATCTTTGCGTCATCCAACAGTGTCGATTGTCGTACGACATCAAGCCCTTCAAAGACAAGGTATTGTGTGATTTTTCTCATCTCGAAGTTTGTGATGTTCTTTTGGGCCAACCTTATTTATGGAAACGTCATGTTTTATATGAGTCTAGAACTTGTAGTGTTATTATTACTTTGAACAAGAAATTGTACAGGATACCCGAGGCAATCCCACCTAGTGTTATTTCTTTGATCTCTGCTAAGAAATGTAGGAAGGTCATCTCTCAGATGGGGAAGTTTGTCTTCTTCATGATTCTCTCTTAGAATAAGTGAAAGATCACAGCCACATCCAAGGTATTTGCGGTCGACCTCTACACACAACATAATCAAGTAGATAAGGTCATGGAATAATACTCGGATATCTTCTCCTCACTTACCGGGGTACCTTTGCACTGCCAGGTCAAGCACCCCATCAATTTGACCTCCGACACACTACTACCCAATGGGCTAGTTTATTGATGCTCTCTGTTAGAGAATGAGGAGATTAAGCGACAAATCCAAGAACTGCTACACAAGGGGCACATCTGTCCTATCTCATCACGTTGCGAGAGCCCAATCGTGCTAGTACATAAGAAAAATGGAACCTGGCGACTTTGCATTGATTACCGGGCTTTGAATAAAATCACAGTCAGAAACTGGTACACGATTCCCTGAATCGACGACCTCCTTGATCAACTCACAGGGGCCAAATACTTCAGTAAGAGTGATCTAAAGTTTGGCTACTACCAGGTCCTGATAGAACATACAGATGTATGGAAGACCGCCTTCAAGTCAAAGGAAGGCATTTTTGAATGGTTGGTCATGCCCTTTGGTTTGAAAAATGCTCCAGCCACTTTCATGAGGATGATGGACGATATTCCGTGACCATTCACTAATACTTTTGTAGTGGTGTATCTGGATGACATTCTCATTTACAACAAGACTTGGGCCGAACACTTGCATCATATTCAATAGGTTCTGCACACCCTGTGGCAGCAGAAGCTATACGACAACTTAGAAAAATGATCCTTCGGCATGTACATGGTCCATTACCTGGGCTATATTGTTAATCAACATGGCATACATGTGGATCCAGCCAATATCCAAGTCATTTGTGACTGGCCAGCCTCAACCACACTCACTGAGCTTCAGATCTTCTTGGTCCTTGCCAATTTCTACCACAGGTTCGTGTTGGGATTCTCCCATATTGCATGGGCCCTCAGCCAAATAACCAGGGGTGGTGGTAAGGAAAAAATTGCATGGGGTCGGTCCCAACAACAAGCGTTTGATGATTTGAAACAACGCTTGTGCTCAACCCTAGTACTTTCAATACCAAACCTGCAACATCCCTTTGAGATCGAGACATATGCTTCAGACTATGCCATGGGTGCCATTCTCACTCAATACGACCACCCCATAGCCTATGATAGTGAGACACTATCAGATGTTGTTTATAAGTATCCTACTTATGACAAATAAATGTAATCCATTGTGCAAGCCTACCATCAGTGGGTAAATTGCATTCTTGGGAAGGAGACAGTCATCCACACTGATCATAAGCCACTGCAGTTCATGCATACAAAAGGAAAATTGCAGAATGACCACCATCAAAAGTGGTCCACATACTTGCAACAATTCCACCTCAACATCAAGTATAAAACATGAAGCACCAATCACGTTGTTGATTGCCTCAACAGATCACCAGTCATGGCACTCACCACAGTGATAGACTCTTGCAACCATGAGACCTATGGATGGCCCCAACTCTATGAGACAAACCCAGACTTTTCCACCATCTACCAAATGTTGGGTGCAAATGTAGTTGTCGATAATTTCCATCCTTAGGATGGGTTGTTGTGTCGCCTAGGCCATATTTGTGTTCCATCAAGCGAGCAAGTGAAGATGATCTGGGAAGCCCACTACAGTTGGGTGCTAGGACACTTTAGCATTGAAAAGACAATGGTGATGCTATTGAAACATTTCTACTGGCCGAAACTTTGACATGAGGTCAACAAGTATATTAGGTCCTGCACTACCTGCGCTATTGCCAAACTGACCACTAAGAAACAGGGCCTGTACACCCCTCTTCCTACTCCTGACAGGCCATGGGAATCCATCTCAATGGACTACATGTCGAGCCTCTTTTCCACCAAGCGGGGAAATGACTGTGTTTTTGTGGTTGTTGATCACTTTTCTAAGATGGTGATTCTGGTTGCCTGCAAGAAGAATATCATAGCAGAGGCCACTGCCAAGCTCTTCTTTAAACGAGTCTGGGTACATTTTGGAATCCCACAAACCATTGTCTCCGATCGGGATAGTCGATTTCTCAACACATTTTGGTCGAGCCTCTGGCCATTGCTCGACACCAAGCTTATCAAATCCACGACCTTCCAGCCCCAGACAGATGGCCAAACTGAGGTCGTAAATCGAATGATTGTGCATATCCTTCACATGTATACTTCAAATCACCCTTGCACATGGGATGATAACCTTCCCTATGTCCAACATAGCTACAACTGAGCCCTGCATAGCTCAACCAACCACAAACCCTTTCAGGTGGGATCGAGATTCCAACCATTAGGTCCCATAGATGTTGCATTTCCCCTTGCGGTCACCTCGATCGACTCATCTCCTGCTCAAACTGAAGCTAACAAAGCCACCCGGTTCATTAAGCGGATCCAACACATCTGCCGATAGGCTTATGATATCCTACAAAATTCCAATGACAAGTACAAGAAGCGCCATGATCAACATCGGGTGCCACATAAGTTTCAGGTGGGCGACAAAGTTTGGTTGCACTTGCAGAAAGAACACCTTACAGGACCCCATCAGAAGCTTCACCCACTCTATTATGGGTCATACACCATCACCAAGGTTGTGGGGGATAATGATTTTGAGCTCAACATCCCTCCTTTCCTTGGCCTGCACCCATTGTTCAACTTGGATCTCCTTCGCCCTTATTTCCCACCATTATTGGACACCTCAGAAGTAGCAGAACAACTGACACCAACAGATCTCAACCCGGGCTGCATACTATAGGCATCTAGTGATAATATTGTGGACACATAGATCAAGGGCACTCGACAGTAAAGGATCCATCTTTATTGAGTCATCAAAGCAGGGCAGCTCCTGTACCAAGGCAAGTGGCTCACCCGGGGCCAAATTCAACAAAAATTTTCTCATCTAATGGGGGAACTCAATGCAATGGAGACCATTTATTCCTAAGGAGGGAGGATTGATTCAGGTGGATATTGGTGGCCACCCACCTTTTCCAACGGGCTTAGAACAGTTTTCTCACAATTTTGGTAATTTACTATTTTTAGCAGTTTTTCACTTCCAGAGCCGTTTTGAGGCCCTAAACGATGTTTTTTTTTGGGGAAAATAGTGAAAAATATGGAAGTTCTTTCCATATTCCCCCCAAAATGAATCTCCTCGATGATACCTTTCCAACGGGCTATCATACGCCTAAAACAGAGATCATATGCAAAAGTTACGACCCTGGAAATTTGATGTACTAACTTACCCAAATGGGGCCCACATGACTTTTGGCGCTTCATCTCCTAGGATTAGGTTTTTGGATGTCTATGGTTTTTTGCATTCATGCTTATTGTAAAAAGGCCTTCATAGCCTCATTGTAATCATCTTCTTGCGAATGAACACAACCGCCACATCTCTTCTCAGAGATAAGCCGCCACCATTCCAACAAGTTTGTTTCCGCTGCATTTTATAGTTTCAACTTATTTCCTTATTGAATAGAAAACCAGTTTTACTGTATATTTGTTATTTTGAGTTACGCACCTGTTAATAATCTGTAGTCATTTCATTCTGCTCATAAAATCCAGATCAGAGAGGTAACTGGAACAAAGGCCCAAGAAGCCCAAGGTTCTCCATATATTTTGATGCTGACTCACAAGAGCTTGGCCAGTTGTTTCATGCTGGATTTTTCAATTGGATTGGGAAAGGAGTGGTCCAACCTAGGTTTGAAAGGCCTCCTTTCCAAGTTCCACAAGCCCCTGGTATCCCTGTGCCTCCTCACGTCTCATTGCAACCCGAGGTTCCTGAAAATGTTAGATGGCAAGAGATTGTCCACTCGACAGTCTCCCAACATCGTGGCTGGCCCAATTTATCCGTACCTGTTCCCCCGCCTATTAACCCCATTGTACAAGCTGCTCCTACTCACTCACTAGTGAAGTCCTCTCATGCTAGCAACAGATTGAAATCTGAGGCCCATCATGCCCTTGACAAAGGAAAATCCACTACTGCCCCTTCTTCACCCTCCAATGGATTTGACAAATCCATGTCTTCCCGGATGCATTTGAGGGAAGATTATTCCCACATGATCAACAAGATTATGCCTAGAGGCTCAACGCAACCACATGAAAATTCAGAAAAATCGAAAGGTGACAGAAACAATCAAGGAAAGATTGCATCTCAGAGTGGAAAATATGGCTTTTGAGTTTTTATTTTATCTATTGTTGATGACGGTTGACTTCAGGATATTTTGGACAACATTTTTTATTTTTCGATATATGAGTAATACTTTTTTTTGATAATAATTTCAAATATCATGAACTAAATTTTCAAATGTGGATATGATTATGGGAGTCACAAGGAGGTGTGTTTTGATTAAATAACTAGTTATGTTATGATAGTTATGAGCTAAATGGAGTCACAAGGGGTCCCACCTACTAGTTATTATTTATTTATAACCCTTATTATGATTATTACTTTTCCCCCTTAACTAAAAAGTTGGTTGAATATTTAGTTAACTTAACTAATGAGGTGGTTCAACTACCTCAACCAATTCTTATTTGCTTAAAGGAAAAAGGAAAGGGAGGAACAAGAGGAGGATAGAAGCAGAAGCATACTAAGGTTTTTTCTTTGAGTTATGTTGAGATAGTTCAGTTTTCATTCATTCACTTATTCATCACAAGCCTAATTCTCTTTTATGATAGCAGGGTCTTATTGTAGAAATCAATATTAAGGGCTGAATTACATCATTCAGGTACTTGTTTTTTAGAGGTGTTGCTCTATCTTTGATAGTCTGTGTAGACTTGTCTGTTTGTGAATTAGTTTTCATGACTGACAAAGGCTATTCTACAGAGTCGAGTGGGAAACAATCTGTGGCAAGCTGATACAACTTTTAGAGCTCAGTTTTGGTTTTTTGTCAGAGGTCTTTTTGTATGTTCCATCGGGGATGTCTAAGTTTGACTTTGGTCCAAAATTTATGTATGAGATTTTGTAAAGAAAATGACTCTTTGGTGAATTGGAATGAAATAAAGTATTGCTTTATGTCTCATTTGTCTTGATTATCATCTTGGTGTCTTTACTTCTATCTTTACATTTATTTTGGCCACTGTTATATTCAAAAAATTGTAAATTCTAACCTTGTACAATATCTATTGCAAAAACATATTCAGTAAAGGAACATAAAAGATACAATGGAAAATACAAACATTACACATAGATTTTTCCCCTGGAAACCCAAACCGGGAAAACCAACATATTCTATATTATTCATCATGTTACAATGTTTACAATACAAAATACATATAGGAGCCAGTGACATCCAAAACTCTAACCCAATGACCTAGATTAGTCAAAAAACCTAATTCCTTAATCGGAAATAGAAAACCACCGGCAAAGAAACCATGTGCCGAAAAACCACCTAAATATAATGCGGTCCCAAGGCAGAAAAAATGCGGTCCCGATGATTTTTTTTTTTGGGGGCGCTGCCCTCGAACTCCAGCACGAGGTGCTCCCCTCCCCTGCACCCCACGATGGGGGCCTAGTGCCCCCCCTCTCTAACCCCCCTGCGCTCTAGGTGCATACACTCATACTCTACTACTTGTGCAAAGAATATAACACATACCCAACAAAAATTACATAAAAAGTAAATTTCCAGCAAGCTTTTCTATTGATAAAAGACTAGCCTAAGAACTTGTAATTAATACTTGTGATTTATGATGTTATTTGTGTTGGCTATAAACATAGGGTGATATTCCCGTCTATTTTTATTTAGCCAAGAAAAATTTGAAAATGCTGGAGTAAGATCATTTCATATATTTTCCTCAACAACAGTCATGAAGGATGAATTTGAAATGACTGATTTGGGGCTTATGATATATTTTCTGGGAATAGAAGTGCACAAGTCCAAACTGATATATTTATCTCATAGTCCAAGTATGTGCATGAAATATTGAAAATATTCAATATGGTGAATTCAAAAGCAACACCAACACCTGTCATAACGAGATTGAAGTTAAGGAAGGAAGATGAAGGGTCCAAGGTGGATCCCACACTGTTTAAAAGACTGGCATATAGTCTTATGTATCTAACAACAACAAGACTTGACATTATGTATGGAGTGAGCCTAATCAAGGTTCATGGAAACTCCAAAAGAATCACATTTGAAGGTAGGAAAGAAAATCCTAAGATATGTGAATGGAACAAAATATTTTGGCATTAAGTAGTCCACTTTAGAAGATTTTAGACTCACTGGATACAATGACAGTGATTGTGGAGGCAACATAGATGACAAAAAAAGCACCTATGGATACACATTTTATTTTGGAATAGTTATGATATGATGGGCATCGAGGAAGAAACTCGTAGTGACACTTTCTTTAGTAGAAGTAGAGTACGTCACAACTACAAGCACAACTTGTCAAGTAGTATGGATGAGAAAGATGTTAATATATTTGTTGTAGGAACAACATGAGCCAACAACAATATTCTGTGACAACAATTCAACCATCACGTTATCAAAGAACCATGTGTTTCACAAGAAAACCAAGAACATTGATACAAGGTATCATTTCATTAGAGAATTTGTGAATAACAAAGATATCTGTTTAGAATTTTGTAGGTCAAAAGAACATGTCACAGACATTTTTACAAAGGATCTGGAAATATATGCATTTCAACATCTGCATAGTAGTCTGGGAGTCCGCGCAATAACAGATGAGTGACAGTAAAATGAAAAACTCAAATTTTTTGATGTAATTTTGTTTTGTAATCCCACCTACTTATAATTAAGGGGGAGTGTTGGAAATTGTAATTACAAGTTGGTGAGATATTTACATCTTTGTCGATATGTCTATCAGTCAACATGTCATTTAGTCGAAATGTCAGTCAGACAGTCTGATAGTCTGTAAGTGCAAAGTCACACATTTACTCAAAAGTCAGTCAGCAAGCAGGAATTTATAAATGGAGCTGATTTCTATCTTCCTGAGCTCAGGTAGGTGGTTGAAGAGTCAGTCGAATTAATGATAGTCTTTAATGTTGAGTCGGTCTTAGCTTATGGAGGAAGCCTAAGTCAGTGTCTATATAAGTCTGAGTCTCTTAGTTAGTCGATGATGTTGAAGATAACCATTATTATACATAGAAGAAAAGAGAGGTAGAGAGAATAGCCAAGAACCAACAATGACTGAAGAGTGTAAGAAGTCCGAGTTTATAAATTCAACAGAAGAAGTCATTAGAGCTAAAGCTCATCTTGTCATTGTATTCTATAACTGCGCGTAGTGCGTCGAAGTTCATTAATATCAAGCATTTGTGTATTGACAAGTTTTTGTCTTATTTTTGAGTTTATGTGCTAAGCATAACACTATGTTATTCCACATTCATAAATCATTTCATTAATTGTGTGTATTCACAACACACAACAAACTGAGCAATCTCTACACTGCGCAATAGTTTTGAGAACTATGTCGCATAGCTTGTGTGGTGTGCAGTACTTGAAACTATGTTGCACAAAGTAGACTGCATGCACCATTGACCATCGTAGTCGATCCCAAGAAATTTTAAGGATGAAAATTTATATTAAAATGCAGAAACTTGGGCTAATCTTACTAGTCCTTAATATGCAAATCATAAAATGTTTGGGGATAGTTTTTTAAAAATATACAATTTTTAAAATATTTTATACAGTTTCTATAAAATTTCGACCATTTGATGTTTAAGGTAAAATAATTTTGTTCTATGGAATTATTCTAATAGTTTTTAGAAAAAATGGAAATTGGCCAATCTTTTTTTGGGAAAAACCATGGAAAATTTATTCCTTTCCATGTAATGAGGGATTAACAAAAATATTTACCTTAATGTTTAAATCAATAAAATTTTTGGAGAGCATTTTTGTGATTGCATTTTGGTTTCGGCAAATACTGTGAATATGTTAATTTTGACTTTGGATTTGTGCAATGAATAATAACAGAACATGGAAGGAAGGAAGAGCTACTAAGTGGATTCCTTGTTAAGCAAAGTGTTACACGAAACTGGTCAAATGCATTTACACTTCTAGGATATATTGGCTATTTGAGAACCAAACGCTCTGAATGGAACCTAGGGAATATGTTGGTCTTGATCTTGGGTTTGGACAATGGATAGTAGGCCATTGATTAGGAAAGGAAGTTAAAGCTAGTGAATGGATTACCCGTTAAGGAAAGTGTTACAAGAAATTCAACAAATGCATTTACAATTTAAGTGGATATTGCCTATTAAGAACCAAAATCTTTGAATGGAGTCTAGGATAATTGATCCCACTTAACCAAAATTTCAGTAAATATAAATTCATTAACTGTAAATTCATTAAAATGGTATTTAAAAATCAATGTTTTTGAACATGAAAATGTATAAAAATATAGTTTTAATAGTTTTAATAATCGTAAAAATAATTATATTTATATTATTTACTTATATATATTATTTATAATATAAGTAAATTATATATATATATATATATATATATATATATATATATA
>CBVK0101468913.1:0-13791 GCA_900067695.1 Picea abies | reverse complement strand
TACAATTAGGATTTGACCAATCCACAAAAGGGGATTTGGTCATTTACAAAGCCTGACATGATCAATCCACAACAGGGGATTGATCTATTTAATAATAACTCAATAAGTAGAATATTCTTCCCAGTTACAATATTTCAACATACCCAACCTACTAATTCAAAATTTTCAACAAAATAATGAGCTAGTCTATTTTCCTAGGCACTGGTACCCCAAATTTCATCACTATTCAAAGTCAGATTCAGATCCCCCCAAATAATGATATTATCCACCAAAAAAGAAATTTAATGAAAACAAATTGTCCCAGAACAATTGCCTACCCTCATAGGGTCCATAAACATTGAGAAAGGTCAGAGAGTTGTCGAGACTCTTGTTGTGTACAACTGTACAAAGACCTTAGCATACAAAAAAATAGTTGACTAATGTAATATTTGTATTAAACCCATTAATTATTCCACCAGAGAAACCATCTGAATCCAAACCATAGAAATCCCCGCCACCAAACATCTTCTTCAACTGAAGGACCAAATAATCCCCTTTCCCCATAGTTTCTTGAATCATAATTACATTAGTTGTCCAACTCCACCAAATGTTTGAGGGATATTTTTTTGGCATTCCCCCGGGGGCCTTGCATACTAATAAATAATATCTTCATGGAGGAAACACCTTAGGGGTAGTTCCTACTCTAAGACCCCTTGAAATGAGTATTTTTTTACCTTGGTGAACCAACCTCCTTGGTTTATTTCTCTTGATCTTGTTTGAGTTTCAATTTTTGGATTGATTTTAAAGTGCCTAACTCCTTGATTTGGTCATATCCTAAAACCTCAGAAACCCATGTATCCTAAGAGTTATATCTAGGCCTCAAATGGTAATGACCCCCTCATTGGAAGTAATGAGAGAACCAATATTAGTCACACAAAGAGGAACACAAATTTGTATAAAGGAAGGGTTAAATGTTGGAACCTCAAGTTTTGATGGTTCATCCGACCTTTTCTAGAGACAGTGAGTTGGTCAATTGACTAGTAGTTGGAGATAGTCAATCGGGTGATCGACTAGATAGTCAATTGAATAATCGATTATCGATCAGTAGATCGAACAACCGAGTAGTCAACTACGTGTTGGATGACTAGATGTCCAGGTTAACTTGTTAAATCAACTAGCTGACATAACAATGCATATTTTTCGGAATCCCTCACAACCACCATCATTTTTACATGGACAAGATCTTCCCAATTTCAAGGAGATTGGTTATGTTACCCCTTCTCACCTAGGGGTAACTAGAGGATATCATGTCTCATGGATCACAATTAAGGAAATTATCCCAATGATTGATGATGATCAACATGGTCACATAGATCATCATAACAACCTCCTCATATGTCGCTTCCTCACCAACATGGCTCATCACACTCAATCAACAAGGCTCATCGGAAGATGGTGACCCAACACATTATGAGGTACATTAGTCCTTGTTTCAAATAAAGTGTCATATTTAATACATTTGGAATTTGAGTAATGATCATAGGTTGAAGTTGGAGAATGAATCATGAGCTCAAAAGTTATTATTTTTTCCTTGTTTCACCTTGGTGTCCATCCTAGGCATCCTAGTCTCATGTTTTCATTCCTAGGGAAAATGGGTACTACTAGTAGTTCCTTGAAAGGGGTAGCGTACCATTCCCAATAATACTTAGCACTTTTCCATATTTGATCCTTCAATTCTCCCACCTTTTGGGTAATGTGGTTACATGTACACCAAAAAGGTATGTACCTCATTCTCTTATGAGAAGAAGGGGCTAAAGGCCCAGTGGTAGATTGCAATTGGTTGATAAAAAATAAAGAATGGGATAATGCGGACATTTAAAATACATATTCCATAATTGAGCTCTACCCCCTCATTAATAGTGATCGTCCCTAGTCCTAATGTGAATAAACACATTCATTTATCAAAAAGGACTTGAATATATCTTGAGTAAAGAATGAATTTTTTTTAAGGGAACTCACAAATCAAATAAAAATAAAGAAAAGGGAAAATAATGGGTTTGGAATGAAAAAAGTGCCAAGGAAAGGGTAACTCAATCACCAAGCACACCCTCTACAAAGGCACTCATGGAGTTGAGCCCATACATTGTCTTTCCTGTTAATGACCCCATCCCTAGAAGTAAACCCCATGACTACCTCACATTCATTACATATCTTTGATGGGTTCTTCTGGGAAATATCTCTCTACTTGGGTACTGGCACAACTAATAGGTTCCTTTGATGGTCCTCCCATACACAAATTTTCCAAACTGCATAAAGTCTTGAGCTTGTGTGAATTTTTAAGGGGATACCTAATGAGCGTTGTTCATTTGGATTTTGTATTGATTGATAACCTACTTTGTATGCTTATTAGGACTATTTCCCTTTGTGATTGTTGGTTTTACTTTATTTCATGGTTTTAATTGACTTGGGTGCACCTGACATGATATTTGGAGGATGTCTTTGTGTTTTAACCATAGGAAGTTGTGCACTTTTTACATGATACAACATGTTGATGTAGAGAGTTGGGTCACCTAGTGATTGAACTCCTTTAGATACATCTTCTCACACCTCTTGTACCTTGAACGATGGATATATGAACTCTCCTTTAACAAATATGGTCATGATGGTAAGAAGATGGGAAGAAATCCTACACCTTTGGACAATGCACCCCATACCTTATTCAACATTTGATGGAGGAAGTTTCACTTGGTTATGCTTATAAACTACTTAGAGAGGTGATGCATGATCATTCCACCTTGGACATTGGACTTCACACATTAGACGTTGAGCTCCTTGATGATGACACCATGTGTTGGGGTTTGCTTGATGATGATGGGCTTTCTTTCCATTGGGGCACCACTTGATGGCTTGATGATATGACATAACCATTGATGAGAAGACACACCCTCCACCTTTCTTGCACCTCTTGGATGATGAGACATGGCCATTGGAGGATTCACACACCCTCTTGGAGTATGACATCACCACATGTGTGGCTCGGGAGGGAATTTTTATGGTGTATTAACATGATTATTCATTTTTATAGGCTATTCGAGGGGTTTGCCCCACTTGTGTCATGCATTATTGTTGTTTTGGATCATTATGTGGACATATTCACTAGGTTTACCTCATATAAATGAGGCTAGTGCTCATTTGAATCAAACACAACTCACTCACTTCTGAGATAACTACTACTTGTCTTCCTTTCTCTTATTTTTGTTATGAATGTCTTATGTGCACCTTTGGAGTAATGTGGATGGATTCTTTGTCTTGTTAATGGTGGATTATTCATGAATTATGGTTTCTTCATGCTATGTTCCTTGACTAGTAAGTGTTTTCTTTATGTTCATGTGGTTTTCATGGTATATTTTGGTGAATTCCCTATTAGAGAGGTAATAGTTGCATGTTATCATTGTTTTCCTTGAATAATTTCAAGCCCTAAGGAAGGATTAAGAGAGGTTATCTCTCCGTTGTTGTATTCACCTTGATTTTGTTGAAGCATTCACTATTTCCCCTAAGGGTTAGGAGTGTCTATCCCCTTAAGGTTTGAATTGGCTAGGATTTAGTTCTAGGGGTTAGGAGTGGATATCCCCCTAGGGTTTAAAACCTATTTTCAATCCATTCTCTTTTATAGACACATTAGAAGAAGTGGGATGACACATAGGGTTTATGAGAGAATAAAATTTAGTGGATTTTCCTTTGAGTTTTGACCTAGGTTTATGAGAGGATAACCCTAGAGTTTAAACGTTCACCTTTTTTCTTGTGTTGAGCCTCCTTTTGATGTGTTGCATTGACTCAATTTTCCCTAAGAAGGAAAATGACACTAGTCTCTTGTCTACAAGTGTTAGCAAAACTAAAAAAAATCCCTTTATCTCAAAGATACTTGACAACCAAGTTATTAAACTCATTCCCTCACTAATTTTAACTCAATGCTTAGAAAACAAGGTGAATTTATTGTTAATGTTATAAAAGGTTTTCTATAGCCAATAGGGCTTGACCAATTGTTGATAAATTACTTAATATTTGGGTAAAATTAGCTCAAAAATATTGTTTTATGATTGGATGTTGATCTACTCATTGAAGGCTTAATTCTAAGATATAATTGCTACTTTTTATGGGTTGATTTCTTGATACTCTTTCAAAATATACTTTACTTATATACACTTGTTTACCGGTGCAATTTTACGACATCAAGCAATTTTACTTCATAACTATAATTTATAGGTGATTGGTAGTTGATTTGACTTGGTAATTCACTATTATATGCATTGGAATACTTGTTTCACACACGTCAACCAATTTCCTTATATAACTAATTCCAACCTTTCCACTTTCCTAGACCTAGACTATCTCATTGAGTGGCTAAGATAGGGGGCCATACACTTGCCTCTAGATTTTTATAGGATCCCTTGAGGTCACTAGGGAATCTTCCCTTGTGTTGGATATCTTTCCTTCACTAAAATGAGGGAAGTACTTTTCTAGGTGACAGTGACAAGTACTTCTAATTGTTATGCAAGATGGACATATTGTGAAGGGATTTCCACAAGTACAAATCTCATGATAAAATTTTGGTGTCGTTGTTGGGGAAGAATTGAATCATTCTTCCTGCGAAATTCATTTGATAATCTTACCCCAAATCCTTTATTCCACAAGTTTACCTAGCGACTCCACTAAGGTAATAATTCATTTTTTTACTTCTTGATGATATTCCCCTAAAGAGATCATTTGGTGAATCCACTTATGAGAACCCATAAAAAAACATATCCTAGAAATCAACCCATATCTCAAATGGATCCTCGACCATGGACCTCCAATGTATTTAAACCATTAGACATGACTAGAATCCGATGTTTTCCTCATGGTATTCCTGATTATGTCGATACTTGGCTTCCTAGGTTCTCCTATAACAATGATGTTTTAGCCAAAGAGCATTTTAATTTTTTTTATGATGCCTTGGGCTTGCACGATGTGCTCTATGAACATCAATATGTAATGACGAGACTCTTCTCTTCTTCACTAATAATGGATTCTAAGTTATGGTATGATAACCTTCCTAGTAAAAGCATAAATACAAGGGAAACTCTTTAGAATGTTTTCTTAAAGAAGTGAGAAATTGAGAAAGATAGCGCTTTGATTTGGTCTCAATTTTTGCATATCACAAAAGAGGAGAAATATCCCATTAGTAAATTCAATACAATATTTGACACTTTGATATAATACTTTCCTGATAACTCTAAGCCCAAAGAAGAAGCTATTCAAATATGATATGTCCATGCTTTATAGGAACAAGTTGGCATTATATTAAGAGACAAGTCTCCAAAATTCCTTCTTGAAGCACAAGAGTTCTCTTCCTATATAGAATCCAATTATCTTTCTTTCAAATTAGACAATAATTTTGAAAAAATAAGTAATCCACTTACTCAAGAATAGAAGCTTAGAAAAATTAAACAAACCCAATAACTACTTATCGCTTAGATTGATTTTCTTGATAAGGAATATAGCCTTTACAAACAAGACCTTAACAACATCAATTGTGTCAGTAATTATTCACAAGAAACCTTTTCCATTTATAGAAATTAATGGGAGCATGATAAGGCCAAAACCACTAGGAGAGGCAAGTCAAAACTTATAAATATCATGAGTAAAGAATCAAAGAAGAGGGACAAATCTCCTTAAATAAGCACTAGATTTATCATTCCCAAAGAGGGTAATTATTGTGAGTCAAACACTACCAAACTTGAAAACCTTGTGCATTCACAAGAACCAAGGGATGAAGAATACCTACACATTCAACATAGGCCTGAAATCTCTATGCCTTCATAAGGGCCTAATATCGATGAACCTTTTGATATTCAAAAAGAATTTGATCCCCATGTTATTCTCCATACTGCAAATCTTGATAGGATGAACGGAAGGAACACACCTCTCTTCATCTAATTGGTGGTGAATGAACTTCTCCTCCACAATTGTATGCTTGATTCAAGTGATTCTACGAATGTTATGTCCTTGAAAGTTATGAATCAACTTAGTCTGAAGATTACACATCCCTATAGAAATGTGAGTGGTATTGATTCAAGGGCATCCTTGTTTGTGGTCTCATCAAGGACCTTAAGTTTAGCTTGGTCGCTTATCCAAATATATCCCTTCTTAAGGATGTTGTAGTAATTGATGTTCCTGAATCTTGGAGAATTCTATTGTTTAGAGAGTGGGCTGCAACCTTGGGGGGTAGTTTCCAAATGGATCTATCCTATGTCAATATCCCTCACCCTAAAGGAAGTTTTGTTACCCTCTACAAAGAATATATTGTAAGATACCAACTCAAGGCCCCAAAAGTTATATGGATGAAATAATGTATTTTGATGAAACAATGGGTAATTTTTACGTCATTGACCCTATGGATTAGGTAGAATTATTTCAAAACATTAGTGATATATGGACTTTGGAATTTCATGGTTCTCACTCTAGCTCAGGATTTGGTGTTGGAATTGTCCTTGTGGCTCCTTCACATAATGCCACCCTTTTCTCTTATAGTATTGAGTTTGATTGTACAAATAACATTGTTGAATATGAGGTTTTAATCATAGGATTCAATCTATCCCTCAATAGAAATATTAAATTCCTAAGAGTCCTAGGAGAGTATAACCCAATTGTCTCCCAAGTAAAAAGGAAATTTGTTGCTATGAATGGAAATTTGAGGATATATAGGAACTCAGTTTGGGGAACCATAGAACTATTTGATGCCTTTTCAATTGAATCCATCCTAAGAGAAAAGAGACATATTTCTAATGCTTTATCCATCTTTGCAGCTACCTTACAACCCTGTGAAGAAATTCTTCACGACATTTGAAAAAAGGAAGTTGTATTTTGGCCATCTGTCCTTGATAAACTTGCACATTGGCAAGTTTTCAATGATGATGCCCAAACCCTTCGCTTCTAGCAAAACATGAAGGAATTCTCGGAAGCTCAAGTTAATTTTCTGAAGGAATCCATGAACTTGAGAATTGAAGACTTTCTTAATGATACTCTTGCAAAAGGGTTTGTTCCTTTGGAAAGGATGTTTGATAGACATGATATGTACAAGGGGAAGCCTATCATTAACCAATTGACAAAGACTTTGAGTTCAATATCGTCTCAAAAAATGACCCAAGGATGGTAAAAATAGGAAAGGAAACTACCCTTGCTTAAAGGGAAAGCATAATAAACCTTATTCGAGAGTATACAAATATTTTTTCTTAGACATGTGATGATCTACATGCTCATAAGGGTGATGTTATCCAACAAGACATTCCTCTCACAGAAGAAGCCAAACCATTTAGATGGAAGCTAAGGCATATTAATCCTAAGTTGGGCCCCCAAATCCAAAAGGAACTCCAAAAAATGTTTGATGCATGGATCATATCCCCTATTAGATATTCCTCTTGGATGTACAACTTGGTTGTTGTTCTAAGGAAGAGTTGAGACACTTTACTATGTGTGCACTTTAGAAAACTTAACCGACTATCGCTTAAGGACAATTACTCTCTCCCCAACATGGAACACTTGTTGCAAAGAGTCATCTATGTCGAGATGATGTCAATGTTGGATGGTTTTTCTAGGTATAACCAAGTCTTAGTAAGGGAGGAGGATCAACTTAACACTGCCTTTAACACCACTTGGGGAACCTTTATGTATTTGAGGATACCCTTTAGTCTCATGAATGTTGGATCTACCTTCCAAAAAGAAATGGATTTCACCTTTAAGAACTTAATAGGGAAAATCATAGAGATATATCGAGATGATTTTATGGTTGTTTCCAAGCAAAGAACACACATGTTTTTCACCTTAAGAATATATTTGAGTGATGTAGGAAGTGTGGTATTTTTCTAAATCCCAAGAAGTCAATCTTTGATATTGATAAAGAGAAGGTGTTAGGCCATGTGGTTTCTGAAGAAGGTATCTCAATTTATCCAGAAAGAATCATATCTATTAATAAAATCCCTCCCTTGACATGTAATAATTCCTTGCAATCGTTCTTTGGTAAGATCAACTTTATAAGAAGATTAATCCCAAACTTTGCAGAAAAGGTCAAACCAATGAATGATTTACTAAAAAAATATGCATTATTCAGATGGGATGATGACAATATAAGATCCTTTGAAGATATTAAGGAGGAAATCACTATGAAACATGTCCTCGTTAACCCTAATTATTCCTGGGACTTCATGATTTTTTCATTTGCTTCCCAATACACTATTGCTAGAGTACTATTGTAGAAGAATAACGATGATTATGAGAAACCCATTTCCTTCATGATAAAAAACCCTTAGAGATGTTGCACTGAAGTATTCAATCATTGAGAAGCAAGGTTATGCCCTAGTCAAGCCAATGAAGCAATTTAGAAGCTACGTTGGTTACAAAAAGATCAAAGCATATGTGTCATACCTTGTTGTCAAGGATGTCCTCTCTTAGCAAGATTACATTGGAACTCGAGGAAAGTGGGTGTCAAATATTCAGGAATATGACTTAGATATTAATCCCACTAAGATCATTAGATGACAAGGTTTAGCCAAGATGTTGATTGAGAGTAATGAAGAATCCATAAAAACAGGAGAAAATGACCAAGTCAATGTCGTTTTGAGCGAGATAGAACATATGAGTGGATTATGGCATCATATACTACTTGAAGAATCTCTCATGCCCCTACCACTTAGTAGATCAAAAGAGAATATTCTAGAGATTGAAGGCCATGAAGTATTGTTTGACTAAATATGGTCTAGGGTGGAGGAAACCTGATGGAATTATCCTTAGGTGTGTAAACTAGGATGAAGTTTACACATTGATAAAGGAACTCCATTTCGTTGCATGCACCATCGCCCACAATATTTTGAGAGCTAGTTATTATTGTCCTAACTCATGTACTGATACTCATCGATATGGAAGGTCTTTCCATCCTTGTCAATTATTTTCAAGAAAACAACAATTGACCGCCTTGCCTCTAAAGTCATTCGTAACTCATGTACTGATACTCATCGATATGGAAGGTCTTTCCATCCTTGTCAATTATTTTCAAGAAAACAACAATTGACCGCCTTGCCTCTAAAGTCATTCGTTGTTGAGGCTCCTTTCCAACAATGGGGTTTAGATTTTATTGGTGAGTTTAAGGATAACTCCAACAACTGATATTGTTGGGTGTTGACTGCTATAAACTATTTCACTAGGTGGGTAGAAGTTATCCCAACGAAAAAAACAATCGAGTAAGTCATGATGACTTTCCTTTAAGATATAATAATAACAAGGTTTGGTGCCCCTATCAAGATCACCACTAATAACGCAAAATCATTCATCTCTTTAGGTTTAGAAAATGTATGTTTCATGTATGGAATTGTTTTGTCTCACTCATCCAACTACTATCCCCAAGGAAACAGATTGGTAGAATCTAGCAATAAGAGTCTAATGAATATTATCAAGAAGATTGTAGGAGAGAACAAGAAGACTTGGGATAATAAGATCAAGTATGAATTATGGGAAGAAAATATCACAACTAAAAATTACACAGAAAAACCTTGTCTGAGCTATTATATGGATTGGAAGCCAAACTTCCAATCAACCTATAGATCCCTACCCACCAGTTTGTGCAACAATATATGACCAATAAAGAGGCATTACAAGGAAGAATCAACCAATTTGTACAACTCGATGAGTTGAGGAGGAATTCTTGAGAAACTAGCAATAAGAATATGATGAATATTATCAAGAATATTATAGGAGAGAACAATAAGACTTGAGATAATAAGATCAAGTATGAATTATGGGAAGAAAATATTACAACTAAAAATTACACAGAAAAACCTTGTCTGATCTATTATATGGATTGGAAGCCAAACTGCCAATCAACCTATAGTTCCCTACCCACCAGTTTGTGCAACAATATATAACCAATAAGGAGGCATTACAGGGAAGAATCAACCAATTTGTACAACTCGATAAGTTGAGGAGGAATTCTTGAGATCAAATGGAAAAGAACCAAGATAAAACTAAAGGGGTGTTTGATCATAAAACAAGACAAAGGAATTTTGAAGATGGTGACCTTATACTATCTTGGTACAAAAGGAAATAAAATTTGAGAATGCACAATAAGTTTGATAGCTTATGACTTGGTGATGCAGGAGCAACGTCATCAGTCTAGAGAGGCTGAGCGGAGGACAAATCAGCGCCTAGTGCACACATTTAAAGTCATTTTTGATCCCAAGGAGGGGGCATCATCTTAAATTTTTGAAACATTGTAAATAAATATATTTTAATATTTGGAGGCTTGAGCCATTGTATAAGATCACAAGAGATTTAATCATCTTAATTATCTATAGGATTGTACAAATTTTGAGCATCATCTCTTATCTAGTTTGTAAATGCTCATTCATTGTAATAGGCCTTAGTAGATGACTATTTTAATTGTGATAGGATAGCATTAAGGTAGGTTGGAGGGAAGGCTCGAGAAGCCCCTCGTGTATAAATATATGTAATCTATGCTGAAATGAGGTTGTTGAAGACAATTGTATTTTGGTGTTGAACCTCATTATTAAGGTTGTTGAGATTGACGTTATTGTTGTTGATTATTGTAGAGAGATGATGAGAACTGTATGAGTCCATGTACACACTTTTCTGAATGAATACAAGAAGAAGAGGTTTTCTTCCAAATGCATGGTGTTACTTATTTCTAAGTTCATTGAGTGAATGTTGTGTTATTTTCTTATTGTGGTTGATTATGCTCATATGTATGCATTTCTTAGTTAGATAGATGAATTGTTAATGTTTCTTTAAGCTTCAATTGTTTCTCTTCTGAGAGATCTGGTGCAAGGAGTGCACAGTGCCTGCAAGGTGTGTGAAGGCCGAGTAGAGTCTAACTCGAAATCTCAGAAGAGATAACGTGAAACTTTGTAGAGGAAGTGAAAGGAGTGCATAGTTTCTCAGAGGAGAGAAAATTTTGAGAAAAAACTCATGCAAGGTGTGCATTGGGCATGCACTCAGGTAGAGTGTTGAAGAGTCTAAGTCTAGAGAGAAAAAGGAGTGCACGAAATTTCACAAGGAGACCCCAAAGTTTGAGACAAAAAGACACTAGAGGCACACAGGAGTGACTTAGAAAACCTTCTAAGTCTGAAGTTGTGAAGTGTTCAGAGGAGTGCAAAAGAAGGCATAAAGGTTCAAATTTCCTCACTTGGTCAAGCTAAGGAAGGATAGTGACCAAGATCCTTTGAAAAATGAGGATTTTATTAGTTAGGAGGGAGAGCGGACGAGATCCACTCATGGAGAAACCAAGCCTTTTCTAGCCGCTAGATCTGGGAAAGTAGCTCGGGAGTTACCATCGAAAGTCCTTCGAACTTTGTGAGTTCAATAAATTTCATTAGAGGAGGCACAGGAGTCAGAACCCTTGAAGTTTTGAAGTTTGAAACCCCATCTGGAGCATTGAGTTCAGTGGACACAAGTCGGTGGATTTTTGAGTCTGGAAGAATGGCCACCCAGGAGAAAGGGGACGCGATTGTGAAGGTTTGACAATCTCTCGAAGCTCGAAGAGTGGAGTAGATCCCTGCCATTGATAAATGGGATACGCGTGGCAGTAGATCTCAAGATATGGATATTCAATACTTCGAGAGATCTGTGAAGTGGTGCTTTGAAAAGACCCACAACCCAGAGCTGCGAAGCAATGTTAAGTCATCGATCTGTGAAGGAACGAGAACTGTCCAATCTAATTCGGAGTTCAGATATCTAGGAGCATAGAGTGTTGGAGCGGGAAAAATCGCTGAAGCTTGAAATCCCGAAACCATTCCACACCGTGGATTTCAACAGGTCTTGTGGACCGTTGATCTTTGATTATCGATCCGTTGATCTTTGATTATCGATTCGGTAATTTTCTACTTCAACATTTGGGAGGAATGCAGTGCGAGTTTGTTAAAACTCCCAAAGTTTGAGAGTTCTGAAGTCCTGAATTCTTTGGAGATTGGATATTCATCCCATGGTTTTTGGCCCACGGACCCTTGAAGGGCTTGTGAGTATTCAGGGGCTCCCGAAAAGAGGATTTTCATTCGGGAAGAAGGACTTAGTACCTGTGAGAATTGTTTTAAGGGCTCAGAAGGGGCCTGAGAGATAATTCATCTCCCAAAGTTAAATGATCCTAGACCAGGAGGTCACGTAGACCCAGAGAGTGGGTTGGGGTTTGCGTCAAGTGGTATTAGAGCCCAAATTGTGTTATGTGTGAAGAAAAACTTGGTACCATACCACCAAGGAGACACAAGGACAAACATGTAGCAAATTCATCAATAGAAGAAGATATGAGGTGACTCTATGCGATATTAGATGTCATGGAAACAACACAGAGAAGAGCACCCAATGTTGGTGACATCAGTGAGGCTGAGAGTGAAGAAGTATAAGCATAAGGAGCTACAGGAGAAGAAGTTACAGAAGAGAAACTATTGAGAGTTATCGTCAAAATGGGAGCTAGAGAAAAAAATAGAAGTCCCAATGTATGAAGGAAACTTAGATATTGAAGAGTTGTTGGATTGGATAATTTCTTTGGACAAGTACTTTGATTATGAGGAGATCGATGATGAAAATAAATTGAAGCACGGTGTTACTAGTATAAAGGGACATGCAACGTTGTGGTGGGATGAACTACAGGCTGACAGAAGATGCAAAGGTAAGTCCAAAATCAAAATTTGGGATAGAATGGTAACTAAATTCATACCCAAATATTATCAAATAATTTTTTTAGGAAATTACAGAACCTAAGACAGAAGGTCTTGTCAATGAAAGAATACACTGAAGAATTTTACAGGTTGAACATCAGAGTAGGTCATTGAGAGAACGATGAAGAAAGATTGTTAGGTATATAAATGGACAGAGGTATGAGATTCAAGATGAAATCAGTATGATGACAGTACGAACTATAGAGGATTCTTATCCGATGGCACTGAAAGCAGAGGAAAAGTTGGCCAGGAAGCAAAGCCAGGGAAACAAAGGGAAAAATCCAAACAGAGGTAGAGAAATTATCCGAGAGAAATTCCAAAAACCCAAAACTGGGGCTGAGAAGTATCATAGTTAGACAAAAAGAGGAGGAAGTTCTAGAGGTGGACACTATGGTGGAAGAAACTCTTTTTCTCAAGGAAGAGGAAGAGGCAGAGGAGAAGTGAAATGTTATTCATGTGGAAAGACAGAGCATATGTCTTGGGATTGTCCTGATAAAAATAAAGATGGAGAAGCTCACTTTTCCGAAGCACGGAAGAGGAATGTGGAGGAAGAAACCACAGAATATGGGAGATACCTCATGATGAGGAAAGTTCTCATAAAACCAGAGAAAGAAGCAAAAGATCCAGTCCAAAGGAACAGTCTATTCTGGTATGCTTGCAAGACAAAATATCCGGTATGCAAAGTGATTATAGATAGTGGGAGAACTGATAATATGGTATCCACAGAAATGGTGGAAACGCTAGAGTTGGATACAAATTCACATCAAAACCCATACAAATTATCATGGTTGCAGAAAGGACACCAAGTGATGGCAAGTCGATAGTGTAAGGTTGAGTTCAAGATAGTAGGTTATAGAGATGAGATTTTGTGCGATGTCATACCCATGGAAGTTTGTCATTTTTGTTGGAAATACCATGGAAACGTGACAAAAATCTCGTACATGATGGAAGGGAAAATAATTACACCCTTGAGAAGAATGGTTGTAAGCATATGTTACTGCCAATATAAGATAAAGGAGTCAAGGAAGAAGCTAGTCCTAGTATAATTCTCATGAGT
>CBVK0101468911.1:0-29696 GCA_900067695.1 Picea abies | reverse complement strand
CGCTCTTCCGATCTCACCAATCTAAACAACAACAAATTTGCAGAAAACAACCCTAAAACACCTCAAAAGGTCCCTGTTAAAATGACACTAGAACCCTCTGATAAAAGAGACCTTGCTATAAAAAGTGTAACAAATGTAGATAAAATAATTCCAGGGATTGTGACTAAAAATCAACAAAGTTCTATTGTTAATACTCGTAGAAATGTCCCACCTTTTTTGTTGACCTTCAAAATTTTCAATAGGAATGTACATAATTGTATGGTAGATTCTGACGCATCATCAAATGTAATTCCTTGGTCTGTCTGCCAAAAAATCAATGTTGAAGTTGAACCTTCCAATCTGAAAATTATTCAGCTTGATCAGACCAGTGTTAAGGTAATAGGTGAATTAAAAAATGTCCTTACCAGATTATCATCTAATCCTAAAGTTCACCAGATTATTGATATTATTCTTGTTGACATCCCTAAATTATATGGCTTATTTGTAAGCAAGGATTGGTTCGAACAACTGCATGGCTACTTTGTGAAAGATTGGTCTCATTTGTGGGTACCAGAGAATGGAAAGCCTAACAGAATCAAGATCAATCATGAGTGTTACCTCAAGCTTATTGTAACTAATTTAAATGTCGCTAATGAACCATTTACTGCTTCCGCTAATTCACCCGAAATGCAGAGAATGAACACATTTTTTGGTAACTTCATGGCTGAAACTTCTACCATTACTAAGCTGGAACAATAGTTGGAACTCATGACATGCACATAGTCAGTAGTTCTCCCTAAGGTGTCACATACAACTAATGAGACTCACATCTAGTCTCTCTACTTCAATGGATCTAAATCTAAAGAAGGAGCCAGTGTAGGATGTGTGCTCATCGACCCAGCATGTAACAAAACTTTGATCGCTTGCTGATTAGAATTTGAATGCACAAACAACACGGCTAAATACGAGGCACTTATGCAAGGTCTCAGAAAGACACTAGATTTGAAAATATAGAATTTAATAGTATTCGAAGATTCATAAATTGTGGTTAGGCAGGTAATAAATTCCATTCATTGCCTATCTCCACACCTGAAAAGTTATCAAGCTGAGGTATAGAATCTAATGCATAAATTTTCTGCATTTAACATTAATACCATTCCAAGATTAAATAATTATGAGGCCGACTTGTTGGCTAATGTTGCTTCTAAAATTTTTCCCACAGAAGGCCTTTCTCCGAACGCGTTTTCCGTTGAGTTGTTGTTTAGACCATCCATCCCAGACAACATCACTAATTGGAGAGTGTTCGATGATGATCAACAAATCATCAGTTTCCTGCACATGGAAGATACTTTCAAAGGTGCAGTTATCGATGAAGGCACCCAAAACAAAGACCTCCACAATTTTACGGTAATATCAAACCCAAGGTCTCTGAAATGAACATCAGATCTGGTAAATTCTATCCCAAAATCTGTGGTAATATTAGAATTTTTTTATGATTTGCATGATAAATTTAGAAAATCAGTAAATTGTAAAATGAATAGTTCTTCCTTGACCCATGAAAAAGTGAATCTAGGAACTAAAGATAATCCACAATGCATCAATTTGGGAACGGGATGTTCTGAGAAAGAGAAGTCATCCTTTATTAAATTGTTTAAAGAATTTAAGGATGTCTTTGCTTGGACATATGATGATCTAAAAACATTCGATCCTAAAATTATACAACACATCATTCCCATGAAACCCCAGACTCAACCTTTTCAACAGAAGTTAAGAAATATGCACCCAAAACTTGAACCAACGGTCAAGAAGGAACTAAACAAACTATTGAATGCAAAGATAATATTCCTGGTAAGGCATACACAGTGGGTCTCTAACCTTGTCCTTGTGAGGAAAAAAAGTGGTGAAATCTGACTATGTGTCGATTTTTGAAATTTAAACCGAGCATCTAATAAAGACAACTACCTTGTTCCTCCGATGGAACAAATTCTCCAGCAGGTATCCAGTTCTGAAAGATTGTCGCTACTAGATGGTTTTTCAGGGTGCAACCAGGTCCTCATGTCTCCTCCAGACCAGCTGAAAACCACTTTATGTACTCCATGGGGTACTTATGCTTATAGAAAGATGCCATTTGGGCTTATAAATGTCGGTGCCACTTTCCAGAGAGCGATGGATATCACTTTTCGCGGTCTAATCAATCAATCTGTAGTATTCTATCTCGATGATGCCACTGTTTTCTCCAAGATTAAGGGAGATCATTTAGCCCATCTGAAATTTGTTCTACAATGATGTCGTAAGTACGAAATCTCTCTAAATCCTAAAAAATTTGTCTTTGCAGTGGAACAAGGAAAGCTACTCAGATTCATAGTATCCAATGAAGGGATGATCATTGACCCCGAGAGGACTCAAGTAATTTCAAGACTTCCTTCCCCCTCTTCCAAAATGTCTATGCAATCCTTTCTAGGTCAGATAAATTTTGTCAGAAGGTTCGTCCTGAGTTTTTCGGAAATGGTGACACCATTACAAAACTTAATAAAAAAGGATGTGTAATACCATTGGGGACCTCAAGAAAGTCAAGATTTTGACTCAATAAAAAAATCCATAGTGGAGGCTCCATCCCTAATGAGCCCTGAATTTTCGCAAGATTTCACTCTTTACACGTTTCCCTCCGATCGATCTTATGGCACTGTGCTAACCCAAAAGAATGTTGAAAACAAGGAAGTTCCTATTACCTTTATGAGCTCAGCCTTTAAGGGAGCAAAGCTTAATTATCCAGCTATAGATCAATAGGATTATGTTGTTTTTAAAGTGGTAAAACATTTTCAATCTTATCTACTGAAATCTAGAACTAAAGTCATTGTTCCTTACCCCGCTGTCAGAAATTTGTTAGTACAAAAAGAACTGGGTGAGAAACGAGCGAACTGGGTTACATCCTTACAAGAATATGACCTTGAGATCACTCCAGCACAAATTGTTAGAGGCCAAGGTCTATGTAAATTAGTTGTTGATTCAATTGTAGAACAACAAAATCAAACTGATATGTTAATTGAAGATCAACATAATCAAAATCAAATTTGTTGTGTACAAAATCCTACAAGTCCTTGGTATGATGGCATTAAGTTTTATCTAACACACGGTTCATTTCCTCATCACCTTGATCCAAAAAAGAGGAGAGTGTTGAGATTAAAATCTTCACCTTTCCAACTGGTGAATGGCATATTGTTTCGCAAAATTTTTGATGGAATCCTTATGTAGTGTCTAGCAAGAGATCAAGCAGATAAAGTCTTATCAGAATTGCATGCAGGGGAAGCTAGTGGGTCTTTCGGTGGAGACACTACTTCCCACAAAGTATTAAGGGTAGGGTATTATTGGCCCACTCTTTTCAAAGATGCCCATGCATTATGCCGCAAATGCATAATCTATTAAAAGGTTTCTAGACGAGTACAAAAGGCATCATTCCCGCTGCAACCTGTCTCAGTGGATTTCCCTTTTCAGTAATGGGGTCTTGACATCATTGGACCAATTAACCCCACCTCCTCATAGCAGCATAAATACATCATTACAGTGACATACTATTTCACCAGATGGTCCGAGGTTGCACCATTAAAAGTGGTAAACACCAGTCAGGTAATATCTTTCCTTAATTCAAACATAATCACTCATTTCAGTATTCCTGAATGTCTAGTGTTCAATAATGCTTCCTATTTTTTGTCTCTAGACATGAGTGCCTTTGCTTTAGAAAAAGGGATAAAAATAAAATATTCCACTAGCTATTACCCCCAAGGAAATGGTTTGGCGGAATCGACAAACAAAAACCTGATCAAGATCATCAAGAGGACGATCTCCGAAAACCACAAAAACTGGCACAATGCACTATTCAATGCAATCTAGGATGATAGGGTAACTCCGAAAATTGTTGTTGGTAATTCCCCCTTTTTCCTTGTTTACTGAAGGGAAGCAATTCTTCCGCCGCATGTTCTCCTTCCATATCTGCAATTATCACAGAAGGTTCAGGAAGAAGACTATCCTCCTCTGGAAAGTCAAATTAATGCTTTGCTAAAGTTAGAAGAGGTAAGGACTCAAGTAAAACAAAAACTGGATCAACATCAACATATTGTCAAAAGGTAGTTTGATTCGAGTTCTACCTCAGACAGGAATTTTGAAGTAGGTGATCTTGTCCTCAAGTGGGATAAACCTCATGAGGGGAAAGGCGAACATACTAAGTTCCAAAACCTGTGGTTGGGATCGTTCTTAATCGCTGAAAAACTAGGTCCCAGTTCTTTCCACCTACAGAATTTAGAGGGACATCCAGACACCTTCTCGGTGAATGGCCAAGCTCTCAAAAGGTATTTCACCTGACAAATCTCAGATAAACCTTTTGTACATATTTTTTTGTTTTGGCTTCTTTTGCTTTTCGTTTTCTTTTTCAGATTGTTTTTATTTTTTGTTTATTGGTCTTTTTGAGTCAAACATGCATGTATTACAGTTTAGTTCAGAAGAGGAGAACAAAATGATTCATCTCAAAACAACTGTGAAGGGCTATCAGAGCATCAATTGTTGTGTTTTTCTAAAAACGTAGACTATTTAAAGATGATATTTTGTTTGAGAATTGATTTCTCAGTTTCAATTTGCATTTGAGAGTAGACACGACTATCTTTAAAAGCTCTTTACATTGTCCCTGCTCTTAATAAAATCAGCTCAATGATGCCTCCCTGTCCTTGAAAATTAGTTTTATTAATGAACTATTTTCAGATCATGATGAAGGTTAGCAAGAAAAAATTAAAGGCCTGGAAAATATTAGGTTTTGTAAAAACTGGAATTTTCAGCATCACCCCAGTCTGCTGAATGTTTTTTAAATTATATCAGATTGTGAATAATTTCTCAAGAGTTGTGGGAAGTGTTTGTAAACCTTCCAGGACACTGAAAAGGTCTGCTGGCAGTGGGTAAATGCATGCATGATGCCAAGACAACTTTTTCGGGGTACTGAACAGACCCATTGGTAGTGAAGCAATGTCAGGTTAAAGATAATTCTCAGGTATAAATTTTGATTTTGGTCATAAGCATCCTTCATTCTAATTTGAAATTTCTTGGACAGGATATAGATGTCATAGTGGGTTAATTGAAATCCCTGTCGAGGCTATGGATGCCTACTGGCAGTAGTATCCCTATCAACATCATTAGAGCCATTAACTTAAACATCGTGGCTTTCATTTGTGAAGTTTGTCACCAGATTTCATAGTTTTTTTAAACGAAAGATATCTTAAGATAGACCACGTCATGATTATTAAAGATGCTCAAATTTATTTCAGTTGTTCTTTGATTTGAAATCATTCAAACATTTCTAACCTGAACTCGTTAGTGATGTAGAGATAACTACTTCTCCCAGCAAGTTTCCATTGTTGGCGGCCCAACATATTTTCAAATTTTTAAAGTATTAAATAATAATCTATGTAGTTGCTTAACTGGGGTCGTACATTTTTTGTTCTTCATAAGCAATTTTTGAAAATACAAATGTGAGTTTTCAGTTATTCCTAGTGTTTTTGTTTTCATGCTTCGTTCATGACTGAAAGCAAGAAAATGAAGCATTAAAACCTATGACTGTATTACCGCTTTATTTAAAAGTCTATGAAAGACAAATGGCTCCATAGTTTTTGTTAATAAAGTTTTTGTTCCCTGCTATGAAGCTCATTTTCTTTGTTTTTGACTCCTCGAATGTGAAGCATGCTTATGGATTGTTATTTGAATCAACAAAGGTCCATTTAATTTAAACATTGATATATTTATTGTGTGGCTCCTGGTCATGCGTTTCCTTGTCACTACTTTTTGGTTTATAAAACTTTCCCTCTCCTGAACTTTAGAAGCCAAACACCCCTTGTTGCGCAATGATTTTGGAATTTAAATGCACCTGGTCGTCGCCTGTACCATGTGAGAGGTGGCAATATGACGACAGTAAGCCCATCATTTCGAAGCTTAGTCTCAAGTTTTTCATGTAGTCCTCGCATTCATTTCACAAAATGCCTATCTTTTCGTTGAGGAACTTTTTTTCATACGCCATAGGCTATTGATGAGTTTCGGGTCTGAAGTATAGCTCTGGTCTTCTTCGAGAAGCCTTCCATACTCACTGTGTTTCATTGACTGCTTATCGAATCCCCATGGCCCCGCTTATTAGGATTGAACCCAATGGCTCTCATACCCTTCTCTTGTGCAATGATGCAAGGGAGGATCTCGAGGGTCTATGCTAAATTGTTTTCCTTGAGATATTCCAAGGTTTTAACTTGCAAACTGCTCAAGAATTCACCCTTTATTTTGACGGATGTTGAGCCAAGGTTGGGGACATTTAGGTCGAAGTCACAGAGGAGTTTTTAGGTCAAGCAATAGGTCATCCTGTGAGCAGGCATAAATGGTTCAAAAATTCCAAGGTCGAGGAGGTTCCGTGGAGCCTTTTCTTCATATCTCGAAAAATCAGTTGCTGTGATAAAGGTATGCCAGTGTCCCTGTTGAAAACCCAATGGCATGGTTTGCTAGTAGTTTTGAAACAATTCATGATGTGTGAAGGCCGTTTTGGTTTTGTTTTTCTATATCACATACGTTTGCTCATGAATTTCATCGGGTTTCCATTAAATATGCCTTATTACTTCTGGAGAAGCCTATATAAAATGGAAAAGAGGTATAAGAAACAACATTTGGATTCAATCCTATTCCACGATGGCTTGATAAAGATATTTTTAACACATCAATTGAAGTTACAAAATGATGACGGGGACGCCATCCTAACCTGAAATGGTTTCACTAAATCCAATGCTGTAGAGGTTGCCAAACCCGTGATAGAGGAAACCATAGTCTCTCCCAAAGTGGTCCCTTCATCTACACAGACCTATGTTATGGCCACCCATAGTAAGCCTATACCTGACCCAAAAGTTGTTGAGAAGACTCATGAACAACATGCACACCCTAACACCTCTGCTAAGAATGCAAACAGACCTATGGGAAAGCCATCCAAAGGTGATATCAATTTCGGTTTAAAAAATAAAAGGGCAGGTAGGTTGATCTCAAGGAAGCTATGAAATAAATCAAACCCTCATGTGAGTTCGATCAAGATGATCGAGATCCATGAGAGCTCAGATTCTGAGATTGATAGATTTTTGGCCGAAGAAGACCCTCCTTCCTTCAAAACAGATCTCGACCAAGCTTACAATTTCGTGGATAATTTTCCACCCTATTTGAAGCATATTCAAGGGTTTCTAGGTATTAAGTGCCACAGTGGAGACATTTTGGTACACAACCATGGGTATTCTCAAACAACCGTTACAGATTCACAATGTGAAACTTGTTTGTTTTGGATTGACAAGTATTACACAGACATACCCATTTTACAATGACATATCAAAACCCTTACTAATCAGGTCGACCCCCTAACAAATGATAATCATAGGCTCAATTCTATTGTTCAGAGACAAGGAAAATGCTTGAAAACAACAGGGAACGTCATAGTAAAAAATGTCGAGAGTGCAACATCAGTGATCAATTCTAAGATCATGTGAATCGATTTGATTTTCCAGTTAAAGGTAAAGATTCCTTTTTATCTTAAAATAGTATTATATTTTTGTTCATTGAATAAATTAGATTCCGTGTCTAAAATAAGACTAGCTACAGAATCAGCAGATTCTGTAGCTAGTCTATTCTTATTCAAAATTTGGAAAATATTGGTTAAATGTATATCTGAATTTCTTTATTTTATCTTTTCATTTCAGGATATCTAGGAATTAATGATGACTAAACGCTCTGGAAAATTTTTGGGCTTATTAGCCATATCCATGGTTCATTTTTGTATAAACAGGAACAAACTCTTTTTAGCTTTTAGAGGTTTAGTGTGATTTGGGGTGGTTATATTCCCCCTCTATTTTTGTAATCAATAGATGATTGTATCTTATCTCATAAGATAAGACATATAGCTCTATGAACCCTTTAAAAAATCTTGTTTTTTGTAATCAAGACATATTGGCCTGGGGTTGAAGGTGGACAACGTATTCACAAATTTGGACGGAACATATATTTACATTTCTTCTTTAGCTCTCTGTAAATGTTGTTTTCGTTTATGGTTTGTTTATCCTGATAATTTGATAGTTGCTGATAGATTTTGTCTTCACAAATTATTATGTTGTCAGGATAATTTCTTTAAAATGTCGTCCACATTTTGATGCTTCAGATATTGGAAATAGTGATCATTCGTTCAAATGATAAGATTTTTCTTTAATTTTGTTGAATGATTAAAAGCATGTTGTTACAGTTAGATTTATCTTAAATGTAATTTCTTACGATCATAAATATCACAGTGATTATTTGCATCTTATCGTTCTGTCATCAAAATCCAACAGTCAATATATTGTTTTGCATTTATTCTGAACAATTTCAAGGTTCACTGCAGGTTTATCTCTTGGACAGGCTAGTTGGACATTCTATAATCATACAGATGTTGGATGCATGCCAATTAAATCATTAATAGGTTAGTTTATTTCTTTTTATCATTTGTTTGTCTTCAAAAATATTATATGTGGTCTGGATTTGACTGTCTGCATACTCCCATTTCATAGTATATTTTTCTATTTAATCTTAGATAAATAAAGAAAAAACAAAAAATAGTTTATGTGCTTTCTTTATCTGCTTTTGTTAAATAAACCATCTTTTCATAGATTTTCGTGAGTTTAGATTAAAACTTGCAACTTGTATATCATGCACATAAATTAGATAAACAAATTTGTTGTGTAAATATTATTTAAAATAGTTATATAGATACATATGTACATATATATACTAAGTAGTTATTTGTTAGTTTTCTCTTTTTCTTTTATTTGTTTCTTTTAGGAATTTTGGATTGGCCAACGGAGCCATTAAACCCATCAGAGCGAGTCATACCAAACAGCTTGGGTTATTTAGACAACCCCGGACCGGACTCATTCTTCCAATTGACGGATGGTCATTTTTCCCGTCAACAAGTCCCTCCTGGAATATTCTACAACTTTTCTATCTTCACTTTCTTCTTATTGAGATTTCTAGGCTTTTTCCTTGTGATATGCATTACTGGGTTCCTCTTCCCATTCTGATTCTGATCTCCTCTTGGCATAGTAACTTCGTTCTATTGAGATTCTTTCGTAGGGTTTAAGGGAAATACTTCATCTATGTCTGGGGCAGGTGCTCCATTCTTCTGTGAGTCTTCTTGTGTTCTTTCAACTTCGACATCTAGGTTTCTGGTTCTGAACAACTTTTATTTGTTCTCCTGTTCTTCAATCAAGTGTGCTATCCTCTTTGTCATGAAGTCTCTTAGTTCTTTCTTCTTATGTTCTAGGGCTTCCTCTTCCTTTCTTCTAGTCTGATTTCTCTCAATCCAGGTTTTTCCTAATAACATAGAAAATGGGGCATTGTTCTCAATGAATTTAACAACCTCAAACTATTCCTCTGTCGAAGTTCCATGAGCACTCATAGATGTCTGGGTAAGTCTTCCACATAGGGTTATGAGTTTTCCTCTAAATAATCCTATTCCTCCTAATGAAGGAATCATAGCAGGCTTTCCCAAAATTTCCCAAATTCTTTATGTCATGATATTCACCTGTGTGTCCTCATCCAAAACATAGTCAATGTCGAAGTCTCCTATTCTTATTTCTATGTACTATTTTTCTTTGAATATCTCTAACAACTTGATATTTCGGTGATCATTCAGGGTTTCTTTCATTTGCAGTAATATAGTCTTTGATTCTTTCTTGGGTTCTATCATGGTTTCAGTTTCTTGACCTTTCTCATGGTTTTATTGTCTCATATTCATTCTTTCAAGCTTATCAATCATTCTAGGGAAATCCAATACTTCATGATCCATAGCTTGACAACCAAGACAACTAGGTGTTTTACCAGGGCATTCCTTGGCAAGATGTCCTGGTCTTCTGCAACTATAAAAAAGAGTTAATCCTCTCTTTCTCTTGAACTATCCCCAACCTTTCCTGTACTACGCACTAGGGTCACAGTAACTATCCTGCAAAAAATTATTTCTAGGATCCTGAATCCATTTGTTAGTCCAAACATTTTTTCTATGCATAGGAATAACATATCTTTCCTTATTTCTATCAGATATACTCATCTCAAACCTTCTCTCATCTAGCTATTCCCTACTTTTCAAGCTGGGACAAAATTTATCAAACATACCTAAATCCATACTTTGAAACAAAAATTTCCACTTATCTTTCCTTTTTCATTCAAAACTTTTCACTGTTCTTACCTTTATCAAAGCACAAAGCCTTCATATCTTACCTCTTTTCTTCAGATCTGAATTTTCTTCTTAGCACAAAGCTTCACAAGTCAAGTTGACTACTGTGCACTAAAGCAACAGATCTATGCACAAATATTTCTTTTCTTTAGTTCCCAACAATCATAGTTTCAGGTCCTGGCATCAGAACCATTTTTTGGCACAAGGGAAGACCTAGGGTTCAACGCTCAAGAGCGCACCAAAAAAATGCTAATTATCAGCCCTTTCGGCAACACCTGCAAAGAAGATGAAGTCTCACCCAAGTTAGAGGCAGGGGCAGTTGCAGGACTCAGATGTTGGCAACCTTAGCTAGAACACCGATCTGTGATTACAACACCTTAGCAGAGAATTTAGTAGCTATAGTTTATCTCTATTTAATCAACATCTTCTTCGCAGATAAAACCCTAATTACAGAGCATCAATGTATTCACCCAGATCTAGTATATTCAAGCACTAAGCACATTCACATAGGTTAGATCTAGAATTAATCTATATTATTAAGCACAAAGAATCAACAGATCTATATATCATTCATCTATTTCAAAGCACTTAAGCAAGTAAACACATAAACACATAAACACATCAATACATCACACAAAACATAGAAACATAGGACATATGTGGTTCAACCCCAGCCTAGGGCTACATCCACCAACTCTTCTTCTTTTTTATTGTCTTCTGCCAATCATCTACATGCACAGAGCTACAAAAGCCTACTCCGCATAGGACAGGAGATCTGCGTGCACTTCGCCAGATCCTCCTTCCTCGAGCTAGGTTATAGCACAAAACCTTTACACAGTCTCTTATAGTCACTTTCACTTATCCTTGCAAGCCTGAAATGGTATGCACAAATCATTTACAACTATTACTTGCACTTAGCACTTAACATTGCACACTTTCCTATATCGTCTCCTCTTACGCTCAGCATCACATACACCCCCCTACTCACATCGGCTAGATTTCTATTTATACATTACAAAATGGGCCTAAACATGGGTAATCCCATGGGTCAACATCCCCATACCCGTTACATATCCAAAAACCCAAAAATCCCTAAACAAGGGGCCGAGATCCAGTGATCTCCGCTTCGACTTGCGCTCTGCCCTCGACAGCCTGTCAAAGTCCCAAAATTAGGTCAAACATGACCAAGGATCCTCAAAACTTGGTCAAGGGCCAACATGATGTTACATCCCCTTCCCTTTTTTTTTGCATTATCCCAATTGCACAACACCATACAACTGTACATACATATCACAATGTTAGGCTCCCTAACCTTTAATAGACATATAGGCTCTCTAGACTAATATAACAAAGGAATTCCAATCCAAACATAAATACATAGGCACTCCAACCCAGAAACCATACATACATAGGAACTTCGGCCCAAAACCACACATAATGATTTTACAATTTATAATTATCGTAGAAATTCCAACCAACAATCTCTCTTTCCCCTTAGTTTGCACAACCTATAGAAGTGTATGATCTAGGAGGATCCATAAAGATCAAAATTTGTAGACTCAAATGCTAATGAAAATTAATTCATTGCAAATATCTTGATGAGATCCTTCCAACGCAATTTGAACAACCTCAAACAAACGTCGTATGAGGAAGTTATGGCATTTTTAAGTATGAAAAAAATAGGGAAAATTTTCAAAGGATAGGTTGTCACGTGGCAGTACGAACACGTACGGTTAGATGAAGCGAAAACATCACATATGGAAATGTGGCAGCACCATAAGGAGACACATGGATTATACAAACAATGTACGGATGCCACGTGGCATTACTAAAAGGATGGCACGCATCAGTAAAAAAGGATGATGTGGATTGTATGGATGAAACGTGGCATCACTACAAGGATGACATGTGGGAAGTACGAATTACAGGTGGCAGTATGATGTTGACATGGTAGGTGATAGATGGTAGTATGGATAGCTAATGTGGCAGACAGGTAGCAAGTGACTGGACAAATGACTTGGTTTTACAACGTTGTCTGGATGTTGAGGTAGAAGTTTACGCATGCATGTTGATTGTGCGTTGACATGGCATTGACCGTGCGTTGATATGGTGTTGAATATGCAAAAAAGGGCCAATGGGAACATGACACATGGACCAATGATATAGTGCCATGTGGCACTACATATTTTTCCAATTTTTCTTGGGTATCAAAAATTTGTTGGGTTGAAGGGAATCAAACCCGTGACCTATGAAAACTATACCAACAACTTAACCAAATGCTCGAACCAACCAGGATGCCAAGCAAATTATTATAGTTGACGGGAATATTTGTATTTAAGTTTGATTAAATGTTGATCCCCCTCGACCTATCCTATATAAAACTCCACACGGCCAATGTAACGATCCCCTCGGCCAACCCGAGGTCGGGGTACGCCACTCTAGAGAAACTACTCATGCTCTGACACCAGTCGGTAACATTCCCAGCCATCAGGCTGAGCCTTGCTACTCTAGGGAACACTTTCATTCCCATACTATGGAACATACAGTAGCATACCCAGTAGTTATCTAAGCAATACCACCTAATTTTACTCTTTAGACTACATGCAACTAAAACATATACACACATCACGCTCGCGGAAGATTTACATATAGACATAAACAAACAATTATTTTTTGTAACATACGACTTTTATATTGAAATAATAGTAACTACCGATATGCATCATTTACAACAAATTACCCATAAGAAGACAAGCAATCATAATCACATATATGATAAAATCGTAACATAGGCATGTAAATAACAAAACAACATATCAATATATCATACTATCATACAATTGGTACTTATCTTAGAAATACTGTCACCAACTGCTTACATACCATCCACAAACCTCCCAGCCATAGACTACATTGTTCATCACTCTCAACAGTGAGTCACCCCCGAGTTGGGACCGAACTCCACCCAGGCTAAAGGGATTCCTATCCAAGCTGAGGCTCATGAACAATAGGAAAGACTCTGTCTCAGGTGCTCACTCAACTAACAACCTACAACCTCTCATTCCCTGCATTCCTGTCCCACCCAAGGAAGTGTGCCCCTTCTCTACTCAACAGTCCCTCGGCTACCCCACTTACCTTCCAGGGATTCAGCAATAGGACGGACCAGAAGTCTCAGAGCATTGTAGCTGTAGTCTAGCACCTTCATAAATCAATCCCCAACAATTCTCTCACTCAGAGAACTGCTCACGGGCCTGGCAACCCACTTCTTCAATCCCACTCCAAGCTAACTAGGTACGCCAACCAAAAAGGGTGTAGAAACAAGCTTCAGAAAGGTGAAATGGCTATCTCAAGGATAACAGAATGTATGAGTGAAATGGTCATGGAGTCATTGACTGGATAACTGAGTGTGTTTCGGAATCACTGTGAACTCTTTGTGAAAAGTGATGGTGAGAATGATGGTTGTCCCCCCCCCCGTTCATAAGGTATCCGTGAGAAAATCCCACAATGATCTAAGTTCCCCCACGATATGAATTCATGTCCCGAACTTGAGACTTGTCATATTGAAAGTTACTTTTGTCCACTTGTCCCCAACTTTATAAATTAGGATAAAACAATTATCCATACTTTATGTTTTAGGAAATATTAATATAATATTCCCTTGAATTTTGGCCCTCCCTTTCCCTAGCTGGCGAAGTTCATTCCCCCATATCTTTTATCGTGGTTGGTCTACGTGTAGTGATGTATTTTATATTAATCATGATTCATGTACAAAGTAGGCACAGTGTCCTTTGACATCTAGGCATTCCAACCTAATACCAAAACATAAGCATTCTGACTTATAATACTAGCTCACCAACCTATAATGCATATCTTATACATAAAGGTTTGTTGACCTTAATATTGCGTGCACATTAGTTACTATGCACGATATCTGTTGTCCTCAAGGTTGCGCGCACTTTAGTTACTGCGTGCGGTATCCGTTGTCCTCAAGGTTGCACACACTTTAGTTACTGCATGCAGTATCTTGCGATGTGCATATTACATCATTTTACTACGGAGTTCATGCGTGCACTATGCCACATGATGTGCATTATCAAATGAGGTCAAAACAACTCACCAACTTAAGTATATTTATGTTAAATTTACAATTGGGTTCAGTCGAGGGATATTACAATCCCCTCCCCTTATTTATGCACTGTCCTCAGTGCATCATACACCCATATATATCAGAGTTTTCAAAAATCTTCAAAAATATGCGGGTATTATGTCCGCATTGCATCTTCATTCTCCCAAGTAGCATCCTCAAGGCCATACCAGGTCCATTGAACCTTTACAATCCCTATGGCTCAGTTCCGGAGCTGTTTGAATTTTTGGTCCAAAATGTGCAGCGTATGCACTTGAAAAGAGCCTTCTTGCTCCACCTGAATCACATTCCAATCAATAACATGATTAACATCGGGTATATATTTCTTTAGCAATGATACATGGAAGACATTATGAACAGACATAGATGCAGGCAATGCAATCATATAAGCAACTGGACCAATCATCTCTAGGATTTCAAATGGTCCACAAAATATAGCTTCTAACTTGGCACAACTTCCCAGCTTTAGGGAACTCCTGTTAGCTTTCACTTTTAGGAAAACATGATCACCCACTTTGAATTCTCTGTGGATTCTGTTTTTATCAGCACAACTTTTCTTTCTATCTTGGGCAGCTTTCAAATTCTTCTTAATTTTTAACATTTGGTCCTCCATCTCCTTGAGCAACTCTGGCCCGACTACTGTTCTATGAGCTGGGTTATCCCAGCTTGCTGGAGTATTGCACCTTCTATTGTAAAGTGATTCAAATGGTCTCATCTTCATTGATGCCTAATACCCATTATTGTAAGCTAATTCTAGCAAGTGTAGGTAGTCTTCCCATTTTGATGGTTTCTCCATCACATACATTCTCAACATATATTCTATCACCCTATTCACTCTTTCTGTCTGTCCATCAGACTCAGGATGATAAGTTGTACTAAAGTTCAGATTCATTACGAATCCTTTGAACAATCCTTTCCAGAAATTCGAGGTGAATTTCGGGTCTCTGTCAGACACAATCATTTTAGGAATTCCGTGCAATCGTGTCACTTCCTTCATGAAAATATAAGCGACATCTGCTGCCTTGTGAGTAGTTTTTAGTGGAATAAAATGGGCAGCTTTTGTAAGCTTGTCCACCACCACCATAATCAAATCATGCATCTTTCCTATTCTAGGAAATCCCATAATAAAATCCATTGTCACCACTTCCCACTTCCATTCAAGAATGGGCAAAGGTTGTAGCAATCTTGTTCGGTGCCTATGTTCTTCTTTAAATTTCTAGCATTCCATACATCTTGCGATGTATTCTTCTATCGCTCTCTTCATACCTGGCCAAAAGTATTGTCTCTTGACCGTTGCTATGATTTTCTGATATCCAGGGTGCCCTGCATAAGGAACATTATGCATCTCATGAAAAATTATATGTTTCAATCCCTGGACATTTGGTACGAATTTTTTTTTCTTGTGCAACAGTATTCCATCTACTCCCAACTTATAAATATCCATCTTCCAAAGTATCTTACCCTGTTGTAGCATTTCTACCAATTCTTTGTACTGCATATCTGTATTTGTAGCCTCCATAATTTTTCTTTTAACATGAGTCTGATACATGCTGATGGTTGTAGCACGTAGTTCATGCACCCTCCTGCTGAGTGCATCAGCCACTTTATTTTCTTTCTCTTTGATATGCTTTATATAAAAGTTGTATTCTCTTAGAAATTCTAACCATCTACTTTGCCTAGAATTTAGATTTGGCTGATCAAATAAATATTGCAGACCATTGTGGTCTGTTCTTATCTCAAACCTCTTTCCCATGAGGTAGTGTTTCCATTTACTCAGGGCATGTACTATGTCTACCAACTCCAAATCATGAGTGGCATAGTTTCTTTCATGCTCTTTCAACTTCCTTGATTCATAACATATCAAGAATCCATTTTGATTGTGGACTCCACCAAGTCCTTCATTACATGCATATGTGCATACAATGAAATCTTCATTTGGGTCTGCAATCCTTAGTATTGGAGAACTTGTTAATAATTGTTTCAAATGTTGGAAACTCCTTTCACAATCCGACGTCCACTGAAACTTCATACCCTTTCTTTGCAAGGAAGTGATTGGGTGTGATACCTTTGAGAATCCTCCAATGAATCTTCTGTAGTAACCTGCAAGGCCCATGAAAGATCTTACCTCTGTCACATTCTTTGGTTCTGACCATTCTCTAATGGCTTCTACCTTCTTAGGGTCCATTTCTATCCCTTCTTCTGAGATGATATGCCCCAAATAATGAATTTGTTTCTGATAAAATGAGCACTTGCTCAATTTGGCATACAACTGATGTTCTCTTAATACTTGAAAAACCATCCTCAAATGATCTTCATTCTCTTCCTCTGACTTGGAATATATAAGAATTTCATCCAAAAATACAATGACAAACTTGTCCAAATACTCTCGGAAAACACCATTCATTAAGCATAAGAAAATAGCTGGTGCATTTGACAACCTAAATGGTACCGCTATGAACTCATAATGACCATACCTTGTCCTGAAGGTGGTATTGATAATATATTCTTCTTTAATTCTTACTTGATGGTATCCTGATCTGAGATCTATCTTTCAAAATATCCTTGCATCCTTCAATTGATCAAAGAGGTCATCAATCCTTGGTAGAGGATACTTATTCTTAACAGTCACTTTATTCAACTGTCTGAAGTAAATGCACAATCTCAACGTTCCATCTTTATTTTTCACAAACAAGACTGGGGAACCCCAAGGTGATACACTTGGGCGTATATATCCCTTTTTCAGAAGTTCTTCAAGCTGCATTTGCAACTCCAATTCTGGTGTACTCATTTTGTAAGGAGTCTTTGATACTGGCACTGCTCCAGGCATCAAATCTATAGATAAATCAATGTCTCTCTTTGGGGGTAGTCCTGGTACTTCCTTGAATACATCTTCAAACTCTTTCAGGACTACATAATCCTCCAAATTTGGCACCTTGTCTTTAGGTGTCTCCTCCATATGAGCTGCAAAAATTTGACATCCTCTTCTATAACATTTCTTCAATTGCAATGCTAAAATTTCTCTAATGGTTACTTCCCTAGAAATTCCATGCACTCTCCTTTGGTTCCCTTCTTCATCCAAGAAAGTGAATGCTTTGTTATGACAATCCAATAGAGCATGATGTGGGTCCAACCAATCCATCCCAATTAAACATTCATAGGAACCTAAAGGTAAGATGTTCAAATCTTCCTTGGTATTCAGTCCATTCATGTCCATGAGGCAGGACTTAACCATCTCATTAACTTTTCTTCTGTCTCCTATAGCCAGTTGCAACAACTAGGATTTCCCATGCTTTCTTCTTGGCAATTGCAAACTTTCCACCATCTTAGGGTCTATATAACTATGACTATCTCCTGAATCAATTAAAATAGCAAGGGTTTGGTTGTTGATCATACCTTCCACCTCATGTGGGACTGATACTCTGCTTGCTTGTTGTCCAGGGCTGCATAAATCCTTGGCACATTTATGCCCATGTCCTCTACTGTCTCAGCTCGTTGTACATTGTGAACAACCCTACCTTTTTCACCTTTGTGAGGATAATCTATGAAACTCTGGTCTCCTTTACAACCCCAACATTGCATAGGTGGTTGTCTTGGCCCTTGAATCCCTGTGTCAATCACTCTGGTTTCCTTATGTGTTTACTACCATTGTGGATTATTTCTGAATAATGGTGGCTTAGCTCCCTTCTTCCTCTGATTCATCTTGAATTTCTTATTGTCTTCCCAAGCATTTTGGAAAGTTGGCCTTGCTTTTAGCTGGTCATATAAACATTTAGCTCTCCTTATGGTCTCTTCTAATGTCTTGGGATCATCATACTATATTTTTTTCACCGATGAACATTGGCAATCCATTTAAATATAGTTTAATCTTGACTATCTCATCCTTAATGAAAGATACATACTTCAACAGTTCCAAAAACCTTCTCTCATATTCATCTATGGTTGTACTTCCAAGATTGAGTTCAAATAACTCTTTCATTTTCTTGTCATAGTATCTCTTAGTCAAGTACTTCTTCTCAAAATACTTCTTGAATTCCCACCAAGTAACGCTTTTCTCTACAATGTGTTGTACCTACACACATTGATCCCACCACATGGAGGCCTTTCCTTTGAGTTGATAGATAGCGATTCTACCTTCAGCATGAGAAGAATAATTATGCAATTGAAAATACTTTCTCATGCCTAGAAACCATGTTTCGAAATCTTCATCCTTCTTGTGCTCACCATCAAATGTAGGAGGTTTGATTTTGTTCTTTTCTCCTCGCAGCTCATCCAACCCATATGTCTTATACCTTCTGACAGGGGATAGACTTGATTTGTTGCGTGCTCTATTATGGGAATGCCTTTGGAGATGATGGTGATGTCTACTAGCACTTTTTACTTTTCCTTTCTCCTCTGAAGATTTGTGACTCTCAGATCTACTTGAGTCACCCTCCTTAACCAATTTCTTCTCTTTTCTGTCCAAACCTTCCAATAGTTTCATGTTGAAGTCATCCTGCTACTCTTTGGCTTTCATAAGCCTTTCATTATCAGCTTTATGGCTTTGGACATCCTTCTGCAAATTTTTAATGGTCTCAACCATATTCATATCTTCATTCCTTTCTTCTCCATGTCCATTGGAGTTTGTTCCTTCCATGCCCAAATGGAAATCCATCCCTCTACTCTTCTCTAGATGACTGTAATTCCCCTGTGCCTCTTCCATTCCTATGGACTTTTCACTGGTCTATCCTGACTGAGTTGTTGTTAATTCTGCAAAACGTGCAGCCATCAAAACTAATCAGGCTAACAATTCAGCAACTCATGAGAATATTGTTGTGGGGTATTCTACCCTACGGACTAATAAGCTAGGGCTCTAAACTTATTCGCAGATCATGACCCTTAAGATTTAACTTTTTACCTTCTACCCAAATTCTCAACCCCTTTTCTCAGGCAAACACGGGAAGAATAAACCAACCTTTTTCCGACGGTTGAAGTAGATCCTCCGTTGAGTTGTTATCTCCTTGCTGCTGCTGCTCCTTCCACAAAGCTTCCTGCAATCAAGACAAACTGTGCATGCATGCTACTGATAATGATTTCTGAGATCGGCCACCGTTCCTCGATCCTGATCCTGGGCTCTTCCTCTTCTTTCTGTCCTCCAACTGCTGCTGCATGTATTTCTCCTAAAGCTTGAGGCAATGCTAAAGGGTTGGGACAGAACTGGCTTGGCAATTTGGTAGAGTTTCTTTGCTATGATTTTCCTCCTCTTGAATAGTACCCCTACCCCTCCTTTTATAGGCTAGAAGGAGCTAGGGTTTTTGGTGAACTCTCGGCCATGCATGGCTCGGAGTTCCAGTTAACTGACAAAAAGCCTTATGTCCCGGCGGAAACTTTCCTGATTTTTTGCTTTGTTAGGTACCCGTGGGATGTTTTGGGTTAGCCCGTGGATGCCCGCGTGCAGTATAAGGATAGCAAGTGGATGCCCGTGCCCAGTGAGAAGTTAGGGCGCGGGTTGCTTGTTTTAAGTGGTTTTTTGAGGATTTGTTCAGCATGGATTTGGCTAGGAAGAGGCATGAGTTGGCCTGATGCCGGGTAAACCTGTGTGATGCATTTTAGGGTTATAACAAATATGCACCATATCGATTCAACAAACATATCAGTATTATCACTCCCAGTTTCCTGGTGCTATCACCATGAAAATTCTAGATAAGACCCAAGTCTCAAGAACACTAGCGCGCAGTGCCTTCCGAGATACACTTGTGCAAGAAGATGGTTTTGTCGAAACCACTTTCACCAGGACACGGTATCACGTGTCTCAACCTGTCAAATCCACCACTCATGGAGTGGGGGATGGCTAGTCAGATCACCCTTCTTCATTCATTCGATACTTCGCAGCCATGTGACATCAGATGAACGTCGCCATGTAACAAACTCAAAATATAATCATTTGAAATGGATTGACTAATCATGGAAACCCAACGCTCTTGTATGTAATCTTCCTGCGCTTCATAAATGGAGTTCTATAATTACCACTCCCCAAGTATGAAGATATCTGCTTATTCATAATTGAAGTAATATCAAAGCTGCTCGATTTCCTAGTCTCTGTAAAGACACATTTCGGTATCCCCAACCTGAGATACATGGACATGGCTAAGTAGAGTGAGACTGGTTATTCGAGCAACATGCTAGGCTTTCCTGCGAATAAGGAGGAAAGGGTCCTTGCACACATTCTAGCAATTAAGTTCCACACAAAGTCAGTTATAGACTCACGATTGGAAGTCAGGTTGAATCCCACTATAAAGGATTTAGTCATCAACAGGCTAGCCACTAAGAAGAAAAGGAGTAGATGGCATAAGAAGGAGGAATCTACGGCTGAAGCGACTGAAAGTGTTGGAGAGAATCAACCGGTTTGGTTAGACTCTTCATTAAAGGTAGAGATCGCTAAGCTGAAGTAATTCTTCAACTAATATAAGCATGTCTCAACGAATTTTGAACAGACGGTAGCAGAGGTTAAGAGTACAAGAGATGATAGGCATGTTCTTCAAACGACCCATTTTAAAACAGGCTAACTGCAATCATCACCCTTTTGTAATTTTTTCATTAATATGATTATATAAATACATAAATGGATTTTAGACTGTTTTATTACAATTTCTATCTGGTGATGTTATGACTCTTGTTTTCTTTTATAATAAGGTTTTTTTGTAATCTTATATTTTATTTTCATTTGTCTAAATCGGAGGAAATTAAAAACTTGGAATTATTTTTAATTAATGCTTCGATGCAGTTATGTGTTTCTTTTTCTTTTATTATTACGCAATTTAAACTCAGACTCATCTCCTTCCAAGCGACTTCGTGTGCATTAACTTGACCTGTATATTTATCATGTATAGCAATATTATAAGGTAAAACGCTTCTCCGCGCACCTAAATCTACTGTGCATTTCTTCTTTGTCGTATCAACTACTTACGTGCACTACTCTGGCATTGTGCGCCAATATCCACTGCACACAGTTTCGATACCACACACCAATATTCCATGTGCATTTTCGTCCTATGCATGCACCATATTGAGTTTAACATATTCCTTAGCGCTCAAATATTTGCGCACACTACTAAATACACCATCACAAAACAACTTATACTCATACTTATGCATGTACTAACAAAATGACTCTGCATTAAGCAATACTTGTGCACCCCATGTGCACCTTACTATGTGTGTGCTTACCGCGCAAGGATAATTTTGGTGCGTGCATCTACACATAATACTCTTCCATGCAGTGCCACAATTTACCGTGCACACTAGCACGCCAATGTTTTCCTGTGCAGTGCCAAATTTACGACACGCACCAGTATGCTAACCTTTTCCAAGGACACTCCATGACTCCAATTATGGTCACCTCGAAGTTACGTTTCTATGAATATTCACTTCAATTTCACCCCTATGGCCCATCCAAGCTCGGTGTTGAACTGATGCTCTGATACCATATTGTAACGATCCCCCTAGACAACCTGAGGCTGGGGTACACCACTTCATAGAAACCACTCATGCTCTGAAACCAGTCGGTAACATTCCCAGCCATCAGGCTGGGCCTTGCTACTCTAGGGAACACTTTCATTCCCATACTGTGGAACATAAAGTAGCATACCCAGTAGTCAACTAAGCAATGCCACCTAATTTTACTCTTTAGACTGCATGCAACTAAAACATATACATACAACATGCTTGTTGAAGCTTTACATATAAACATAAACAAACAATTACTTTATGTAACATATGAATTTTATATTGAAATAACAATAACTACCGATATGCATCATTTACAGGAAATTACCCATAAGCACACAAGAAATCATAATCACATATATGATAAAATCGTAACATAGGCATGTAAATAACAAAACAACATATCAATATATCATACAATTGGTACTTATCTTAGAAATACTGTCACCAACTGCTTACAGACCATCCACAAACCTCCCAACCATAGACTACATTGTTCATCACTCTCAACAGTGAGTCACCCTTGAGCTGGGACTGAACTCCACCCAGGGTAAAGGGATTCCTATCCAGGCTAAGGCTCATGGACAACAGGAAAGACTCCATCTTAGGTTCTCACTCAACTAAAAACCTACAACCTCTCATTCCCCACATGCTTGTCCCACCCAAGGAAGTGTGCCCCTTCTCTTCTCAAAAGTCCCTCGGCTGCCCCACTTCCCTTCCAGGGCTTCAGCAATAGGCTTGACCGAAAGTCTCAAAGCACTATAGTTGTAGTTTATCACCTTCAAAAATTAATCCCCAACAATTCTCTCACTCATAGAACTGCTCATAGGCCTGACAACTCGATTCTTCAATCTCGCTCCAAGCTAACCAGGTACACCAACCAAAAAGGGTGTGGAAATAGGCTTCAGAAAGGTGAAATGGTTGTCTCAAGGATAACAAAATGTATGAGTGAAATGGTCATGGAGTCTTTGAATGGATAACTGAGTGTGTTTCAAAATCACTGTGAAATCTTTGTGAAAATTGATGGTGATAATGATGGTCGTCCCCCCCGATTCATAAGATATCCATGAGAAAATCCCCCAATGAGCTAAGTTCCCCCACGATATGAATGCATGTCCCCAACATGACACTTGTCATATCAGAAGTTACTTTTGTCCACTTTTCCCCAACTTTAGAACTTAGGATAAAATAATTATCCATACTTTATGTTTTAGAAAATATTAATATAATATTCCCTTGAATTTTGGCCCTCCCTTTCCCTAACTAGTGAAGTTCAATCCCTCATCTCTTTTATCTTGGTCGGTCTATGCATAGTGATGTATTTTATATTAATCACGAGTCATGTACAAATTAGGCACATTGGCCCTTGACATCTAGGTGTTCTGACCTAATACCAAAACATAAGCATTCTATCTTATAACACTGGCTCACCAACCTATAATGCATATCATATACATAAAGGTTCGTTGACCTAATATTACATGCACTTTAGTTATTGTGCGCGGTATCCGTTGTCCTCAAGGTTGTGCACACTTTAGTTACTGCGCGTAGTATCCGCTATACTCAAGGTTGCGCACACTTTAGTTACTACGCACGGTATCTTGTGATGTGCATTTTACATCATTTTACTGTGCAGTTCATGCGTGCACTATGCCACATGATGTGCATTATCAAATGAAGTCAAAAAAACTCACCAAATTAAGTATATTTATATTACATTTACAATTGGGTTCGGTTGAGGGATATTACACCCAACCATTGTACGGGGCCCTTGGAATGTGTTCCATGAGCAGAGGCATGGATTTGTGTTCCAATTTGGAGAACTGGGTGCATTGAAATGTGTGCCAAGAGGTACTACTATTTTGGTTTGCATCGCTTTTCATGCCACAAAGTTCTTTGACAAAAGTATAGAGTATTTATACTCGTTTTTCTAAGTTTTCAGAGAGGAATATGATGGTGATATCAATTTTGTGCTAAAGTAATGTGTACGAAAATATTAGTACAAATTTCTATGTATGAGAGTCATGGTCTTGTTTAGCGTTCCAAAGGGGTTCTTTGGGTACCTGTTCAGAACATATTCGAGTTTATACTCATTCTTCTCTAAATTTTGAGAGGAATTCAGTGGTGACCTTTTTTTTTGGGTTTAAGAAATAGAATTGAAGGGCATATTCAAATTTTCCATTGAAATTCATTATTGTATCAAGCATTCAAGCATTAATAGAGTGGTATCACTATTTGGAAGAAGACCCATAAACGTGCCCCAAGATGGGTGAACTCCGTTATCAAACTGTGTAATGTGCCTTGTTATTTGTTGCCTCTATTCCTCTCTATTTTGGCATTCTTATTTCCGCAAATTATATTTATCAGTTAATGAAGTTTTGGATAAGGGAATTCACATGTGTTTTTGTAAATATTCAAGGCGATTATAATTTTTGAATCAAGTTATATGTTGATGTGTGTTTAAAGAGTAATTTGACAGCTAAGGATCCTTGAATCAAGTTGGTATCAGGGCTAGTTTGACAAGTATTTGCAAGTGAATTCTTATGAGGAAAAAATTCAATCTAGGTGAAGGCATGCTTGAACACTCCTTGTTTGAGAGAAAAAATCTCTTTGATGCAAAGGGCCACCATGAGAAAATATGTAATGAAATTAAGGCTTCAGAAAGACATGAACCAATATATTTAGAAGAAGAACTCTGAATTGAGAATGCAACTACAATACCTCGAGGATGAGAAGCAACAGATTCAAGACCAGTTGATATGCCATGAAGGAATCTTTAGGGGAATTATTGAAGAATTGGAAAGTGAGTTGCAGGCCAAAGACAAGATGTTGGCACAATTCTATAAAGTAGAGAAAGTGGAGGAGGAAAAGGCTACCATGCAAAAGAATTCATCTTCTACAAAAGGTTTACAAACGGTAATCGATGTATGCCATGAAAATGATTCATCATGTTAATTTTATTCCTATCAAGGTGAAAATGATTCTTTGAATGAATTTAAGGAGCATACTTATGATATTGGATTTAAGATACTAACCAAGATTGGATATGATGGAAAATGTCTTGGCACCTATGGCCAAGGAATGACTAATCCCATACAGGCAGAGGGAAGACCTCTTTATGCATGATTGGGATGTGGAAAAGAAGGAGATGGATAATACTCTAATATAGTTGAAGTAAGGGAAGCTTAAAATGAAGATGTTAAGATACTTCATAAGCTGTTAGTTCTACCAGAACAACCTTCCAACCCTAGGAAATGAATCCAATGTGAAGCATCTCCAAGAAGAGGTGATTATTCCAAGGAAGGAATGAAGAAATTCTCCACTCATGAGACTAGCATAAAGGGTAGTCCTAAAAGGTTTGGTAATCATCCCAATGTTTTCTTTAATCGTGGAAAGAATAGTCCAGTAACACCAAACTTATGGTCTATGTATCCATTTGTTTTCCATGGATTTAATAACCATTGTATGGGAAAATGTTGGAAGAGACAATCCTTCCAGAAGAAGTCATCCAAGAAGGAGGCAAGAAGCAAAGGTCATTTCCCAAAGCATAATAGGGGGAATGACAAGAAAGGATTGTGGTTCTAGGATAGGAACAAATTTATTTTCACTCATTGTGGTATGAGTGGTCATTGGATTGAAAAGTGTTGGACACTTAATCCACAACTTCGTCCAAAGAAGAACCAAGAATATGTGAGAGCACTTACAAAGAGATAGGTGGCAACATCAGTTGAAGCTGCTGATTGTGTTGAGAAGTTCAAGAAGGAATTCTTTTTGATGACTTGTCTTAGTAGTATAGCATATGAACACATTGAGGTATGGTTTTTGTAAAGTGGTTCATCTCACCACATGACAATAATGAGGTCAGTATTCCTTATCTTTACAAAAATAGACTCAGACTACTTTGTAGGATCTGGGACTAACACCAGACATCCAGTAAGGGGAGTAGGATATGTGATATTCTAGCTCGAGTCATGAGGATTTCTGGAGATAGAACATATGTTGTTTGTTCCATAGTTGAAATTGAATTTTCTCTCAATATTAGATTTCGAATATGAGGGAGGTGTGTTGGAATACTAAGAGGGGTTGTGAATTAGTATGTGCACTTTATACCAATTTTAACCACAATATATATTCTTTCACTTTATCAATAATGTTCAACATTTTATCATCAATGTATCATTTATGATTGCATTCAATATATATATCATAATAATGTAATCATAAGAAACATCACATCAAGAACAAATTCCATTAGTATTTACGTGGAAACCCAAATGAGAGAAAACCACGAAATGATTTCTTATATATATCAAGAATTCATTCATAGGAAGCACCAACTTCCCAATTCTACAACTGCAACTGGAAGGAGTATACAACCCACTATCTACAAGCTCCAACCTGAAGGAATATACAACTCCCTGAATTCTTTTGCTCCACCCAGAAGGAGGCTACAACCCCCTGGGTTATGTTGCTCCAACCAGAAGGTGGCTACAACCACCTAGTTCTCGAGCTCCAACATGAAGGATGCTCCAAATCCATGATTCTACGGTTCCGACCGGAAGGAGGCTACAACCCCCTATCCTTGCCCCGTCCTGTCATCCTAAAATATAAGTGTAGACCAATTTTCACTACCACAATCACATCCATTGTCACTGCCACTGTCACTATCACTGTCTCTATCACATCAACCTATAAACTATCTCTATATACAACTCGTCATTGATCAACCTATTCAATCTGTCACCATCACTAATACTCAACTATATCATCTCACATGGATCATATACCAAGGACACCTCTCAACTATATGGCCAACATTAACAACACATGCCTCTACCAGACATGTCCCAAGATTGTCAGGCTACAATATTAAAGATTTTAATGACCTGAAACACTAAATTGTCAAACCAGGGTAAGTAAACTTCGAGCTGTTACACTGTATGTGCGGGTAAGATTCTAATACCTACTTAAAAACTATCTTTAGAAGAAAACACAAACTCACTCTGAGAACTTGAATCCTAATGACTATCCTGAAACTGAGCATCTCCTATTTAATTTATCAACAGAAAAAGGTCCTATGCTTAAATGTTGGGGCTTCTATTTCTATGCCAAAGTGTGATTTCACAAGACTATTCTACCACTACTCTTAACCATCTATCATCACCATTTCTATTTAAGCCATGCCAGAAAGAGTATTTCCTAGAATGCATTTAAACTGAACATCCAAAATGAATCTAAATCTGTCCACAGGAAAACAGAGAAACACCCTACTTACCCTACTGGTACCAGAAGCTTCCTCTAATTTAACTGTAATCTAATTATTCTAATTAAGCAGGGTAACTAACTATCTAACAAAGTAAAGTTCACTCAATCTCTAAGTGATGTTCGAACTGAAAACTAGAAGCCAGTCAAACCAAGTTCATGCTCTAAACCCTACAGGAATCAACCATGCTTCGATACTCATCAACGTAGCAGATATTTAATAAGCTGGAAACGATATAGTGGAAGAATAATCAATCAATGAGCTGAACAATTAATTCAAAAAATCAATAAACTAACATGCATGCAATTACTACGATACTGAAATAAACTAAATTTAATGCAGAGAATAGCAGCGACTCAAACCTGTTTGGCGGGCCCAACCAAACAGTACAAGCTCTGTAAGGAACAACCAGAACTAATTATATCATTCTACGCAATCACTGTGTACACTTCACATTCCATCCACAGAGAAATAGCTCAAATCGTATAACAGTGGAATAACATAACGCAAGATAGATTATATTCGGAAATGTATTTCAGAACATAGCATAATCCAACCATCTCTTAGGAGCGACCTCCTGGTTATATATAGATCCTCCTCCATAACAGTCTAAAGAAAAATACATAAAAACAAACGGAACCCCGATCTGAAAATAGCTTGGAATCAAGTTTATAATGGTCTTCACACCTTCGTGACACGTAGTGTCACGAAGTGTGAATGATGAATAATTAATGACTCAGTTTTATCATTATGCCTTCAATCATCCTGTGAGCGATGACTCCAGCTGTCATGTGAATCTCACTGTCTCCCCTTATGACCATAACTTGCAGATCTTGAGCGGCTTCATTGGTATCTCCACGGGATACGAGCTAGTACCTGGTACTGGCAAATCCTGTAAATAGAAATAGTACCTAACTCAAGCCATATTATTTCAATATTAATTTAAAGCATCAAAATGCATCAAAATAGCTTGAAACGTAAAGATACCTTGAGTAACCCCATTGAGTGGTAAAGAGATGTCAACTGTGTCAAAACAAAGCCAGAAGGGGTGGTACTGGGTATGGAAATGGAGGTCTTTGTGATATAATATAGGCAAAAACGTGATCAAAACTGGAGACCAACATGCCCCCACACTGAAGTCTTTGCCTGTCCTCAGGAAACAAAAAGTTAAAGACTGGTAGCAATCAGAGGGTTGCAGCGGCTGCAACCAACATTTGTAGTCTCTCTTGTTTCTTCAGATTTCAGATTTCTTTCTTGAGGACTCGGTTGAATATAATATGCTTTCTAGCAGTGTTCTAAAGTTGCCTGTTCCTTTTGAAAATACCCTTATTCCTCTCATTTAACCTTTCAATTTTGGACAAGAGGTGAGTTACCCTAAGTTTCATGAGTTCATTCTCAGTTTTAATATGTCTATCCAATACAATGTACTCATGTAACTTCTCTTTCAATCTGTTATTCTTGCTTTCTAGTTTTGCCACCATCGGTTTCAAGGATCAACTAGAGGAAATCTCACAGTGGGTTTCAAATGTCTGATCTTGTCCTGGCTGTGCTTGAGGGCTAGATGCATGAGTAAACTCGTCTGGACTTTGAGCAGGGGTGTGAACTCTATCAGAATTATGGTCTGAACTGAATTCAGGAGTGAATGCATTTGGACTTCGTTCATAGGTGTCAATTGGATCTGGATGATCTGGGCTGAGTGCAGAAGTGTCAACTGGATCGGGTTCAGGAGTGAACTCTCTTTGTTTCCGAGCAGGAGTACCTAGTGGTACTTGAATTGGCTTGTTCTGCTCAATTCCTTTGGGCACAGTAGCCTGCCGATCCACTTTACGGTTTTTTTGAATGAATTGGGACAGAGTCCACGTCATTTCGGAGGGCTATGGAGCCTCCTCCTGACCATCCACACTCTCTAACCTCTCTTGTGGTGGGTAGCTGGGTACAGAGTTATCCATACCGGACAACATGCTCTTACATTTTCTTTTTGGATTCCTCCTGGGTTTATCCGTCAATTCTGCCAGTTCCTCCACATCAATTATGTTCTCAGCAGCTAAGGGGGAACTTGGAATGTCAACATGTGCCTCTATAGGAGTGGTATTCTTCGCAGTTTCATTATTGGTCTCTACTCCGTCAGACCCATGAGCACCAATTGAATGTTCTGAATCCGGGTCCCCAATACTGGCTTCAACTGTGCTATCGGGTAGGTTCTTAGGGTTAGCACAGACTTTGGTCGGGGTTTTAATCCTCTTTTTCCTAGAGTTCAATCTCTTTTGCGCGGGAGTAGGCTTAACACTCCGATCTTTAGACTTGGCAGAGGCTAGGGTTTTGATAGTGAACATGTCCCAAGTTTCTTGTTTTTTGGATAGTGCAGACTTTATCAAAATCTTAATAAGACCAAAATGAAATAAACTACCACGAAAATCTTTGGCCTTATGTACCTGTTCAACCATCTTTTTCAAACTTTTTAATAGAAAGAAAGGTATGTTCAGAGGATTACCTTTGAATTGCAACAAGAGTCGGGCATGGCAGGGAAAGACGATGGTGTACCGCCCTTCACACGTGAGGTAACCTTGGAGGATGGCTAA
>CBVK0101468910.1:1178-11879 GCA_900067695.1 Picea abies | reverse complement strand
TGGTTCCAGCCATGACCGCGAGGTTCCCTCAGACCACTGTGTCTCCCGGTACTGCGGTTTCAAATGCTGGGTGCAGAGCTGTTTGTCAACAGGCGGACCCTTTGTCCATCTCTGGCCAGTGGTGGGCAATTGAATTGCCTCTGAAATGAACTTCTCCGTGACTTCAAACTCGAGCTCGCCCACTTTAGCAAGCCCACCCTCAAAATGTAGAGCAAACTGGAGCATAATGGCATCGTTATATCCATCGAATTTCTTCAGAAACGGCTCCCAACCCGCTTTCTTAAAAATATCTTTGGTTGCCTCGTACTCTGGAAGGACCTCTAGGTCTGCGTATGTCTCCGGTTCGTGGCGATTTTCCACCATGGTTGCACTTGATATCACAGGGGATGTATGTGGGTGAGCAGTGAAATTTGAACGAGGGCGACGAAGGGAAAGAATGTGATGGGGAATGTAGTCGAGAGAGAAATCATATGAGATTATTTGAATTGTCGTGGGGATCGATGGCGTGTGGAAAAATGATGATAGCCATACGTAAGTGCAGGGTATGATCATATATGAGTCATGTCGAACTTAGCTCCGGGAATGTGGTGCATTTTTATGACATGAAATGTCATGGTAGGTTAGTTCATTAGGTACAGGTCATGGAAATGATGAAACATTATGGAGTAATCAAGGCACCCTTAGTTCAAACTATTAGTATGCAAATTAATACAGTAAATCAATACAAACTAAACATACCTGAGTTAAATTAGCTATCCCATTGTTATGCAAGTCTTGTTGTAGAATTTTCTTTTGAAGTCAAGTCTGGATTTGAAGGGCGCAAAAATTGTAGTTGCTCTGGTATTTCTGATGAACCTGTAACTGATGAACTCTATGTTGGTACTGACTGGTACTGATGGAATCTTGCAGAGAAATTTTACCCAATATATCCCGTTGAGAAAAACTTCCTGTTTATAGTAGCAAATTATTTGATGAGGATCCCTGAACCTGGCTTTTATTCTGTCCTGAAAAAGATGAACTGAGATCATATCTTCAACAGCTTCAAAGCTCTTCCCCTGGTACACTTCTGGTTTGTGTGAATGAATGTTCTAGAGTTGAACACAAACAGAAATCACCGGATTACCGACCATTAGTGAATGTCGTTAACCGATGTGAGAAGACCCACCATTGATGTCAATGGGCCTAAAGGTACCTACAACACATCCTAACAGGTACGAATAGAGGTGTCGGTGTCAAGTCACCTGTAGGATCTATCAACCAAGAGACATTGGTGTATTCCCAGGGTTGTCAGCAAGGACATCTGCCATTGAGGCATGCAGAGTCCAGGGTGCTAAATAATCTCTAATCTCTACTCCAGATAAGGTGCTGATGTCGATGGAGTGAGATTTGTTGGAAGGTGGACCTTAACGTATTCCACATCATCCAACGCAAGTGCAGATAGAAATCTTGTAGACATAATTTTTTTTGAAACAGTAATCACTTACTTGTGGATTTTATGAGACCAAGTGAGTTCATGCTCATTGCTTCCTCATGTTTGGAGAGTTTGAGGAAATGATAAAAGAAGACTCTAAGGGGGTTTCTTTCCCATAATAATTCACTAGGTCTGGTAAAGAATAATCCTTCCTGATAAATGCCCCTTTCATACTTTAATGAATAGTCAAAGGGAGCAAACAAGCTCAAATTTATTTGTTTCAGAACAAGTCAGTTATATTGACAAGGAAATTCCATGAAATAAAGCAGTCTTACCTTCTTACTTGTTGCGAGAGGGTGATAAAATTCAGTTCTGTACTTGCTCTGAGAAACCTGTAAAACTGAAAATAAAAGATCAATACATCCCACGAAAAGAAAATAAATGTTTTTTTTGTTATATGTTATTTGATTTTTTTTTATTATTTTTTTATATATATTTTTTTATTTTCTGCTAAAAATCTATTATTTACAGAATTTTAAAATAGTATGAATGATCAAAGATCAGCAGGAGGAGAAGACTCTTCTCCCACTATCCTTAGTCCTGTTTGCTTGACAACTTCCCGCAAGAAATCATCTTTTGATAAAGGTTTGTTATACACTCTCAACCGATGTCCATTCACCACAAAGGAGTTCTAAGAATCATCTATGGTTTTAATCCTGACAGAGCCGTTGTCAAAAACAGTTTCTACTTCATAAGGTCCCAACCATCTTGTTGTAAATTTCCCTTTGAAAGTTTTTTATTTGGAATCGAAAAGTAATGCCCAATCCCCTGGTTGGAAATGCTTTTTCTTGATGTATTTGTCATGCCACTTGCTGCGTTGACTTTGCACAAGGATGGTCCTTTGAAGAGCATCCTGCCTAATTTCTCCCAATTCATTAAGTTGCATGACCCTCTGTTTTTGTGCTTCACTCAAATCCAGCCCCAACTCTGCTGCTAGGAGGAATGTATGGATCTGAAACTCTATGGGAAGGAGAATTTGTTTACCGAATACCAACTCATAAGGAGTATGACCAGTGGTATTCCGCCATGGAGTTTTGTATGCCCATAAAGCTTCTGGAAGTCTATCTGCCCAATCTTTATGATGCAAGTGTATGGTCTTGGTCAGAATCACTTCCAGAACTTTGTTTGTAGATTCCACTTGCCCATTGGCTTGTGGATGGTATGGAGAGGACTTACAGTGTTTGATCCCATATTTTTCTGTGAGCTCTTTCATCAGTTTGGAAGTAAATTGGGCACCTTGGTATGTAACAATTTCTCGTGGAACACTGAAGTGGGTAAAGATCTCTTCATACATAAAATCAATCACTGATTTCTCAGTTGCTTGATATAGGGATTTTGCCTCTACCCACTTAGTCACAAAATCTGTGCACACCAAGATGTACTTCTTCTTTATTAACATTGGAGCAATTGGCCCTACAAAATCTAATGCCCATTTATTGAATGGTTCAATTACAACTTGTGGTCATAAGGGCATCTCGTCTGCTGCAGTGGGCCTTCCCATCCTTTGACAACTGTCACAACTTCTTACATATTTCGTTGCATCTTTGAACAATGTCGGCCAATAGTATCCTGATTGCAAAAATTATATGTTGTTCTCTTGTCAGATAAATGTCCTCCACAGGGTCCATCATGACAGGCCTGAAAGATATCGGGAATTTCATCTTCCCAGACACATCTCCTAATAATCATATCAGGACTTGTATAGAAGAGATCACTTCCCACCCAAGAATAGTAAGCACTTTGTTTGATAATTCTTTTCTTCTGTGGCGGTGATAAGTGAGCTGGTAACCTTCCTGTAGCTAAATAATTTGTTGTATCTGCAAACCAAGGGGTCTTGCCAGCTACTGCAAACAAATGCTCATCAGGAAATTCATCATTCACTGGGATATCAGTACTATCTTGGGGAATACGAGAAAGAAAATCTGCAACTACATTCTCTTTCCCTGGCCGATCAACTATGGTGATGTTGAATTCTTGAAGCAGCAAAAGCCATCGGGTGATTCTACCAGTAGTGACTGGTTTGTTCATCAAGAATCTGATTGCAGAGTGGTCAGTGTGGACAAAAACCTCATATCCAGTAATGTAGTGACGAAATTTGTTGATGGAATGAACTACTGCTAAGAATTCTTTCTCTGTTACTGTGTAGTTCAGTTCACGGGGGGTAAGGTTTTTGCTGGTAAAATAGATTGCATAATTCTGTTGGTTCTCCTTTTGCCCAAGCACTCCTCCTAAAGCAGTGTCTGAGGCATCAGTTGAAATGTGAAAAGGAAGGGACCAGTTTGGTCCTCTGAGAATAGGTGCCATAGACAACTTTTCTTTTAAATCCTCAAAGGCTCTCTGACAATGATCATCCCAACATAATTTTGTATCTTTTGTCAACAGTTTAAACATGGGGCTAGCTATTTTGGTGAAGTTTTCGATAAATTGACGATAATAACCAGCATGCCCCAAAAAGGTTCTCACATCTTTCTGGGTTTTTGGAGAGGGAAGATTAACTATAACCTCGATTTTGGCTGGGTCCACTTTAATTCCTTCAGCAGACAGATGGTGTCCCAACACAATCCCTTCAGTTAACAACATTTTTCATTTCTCGTGACTGAGGGAAAGATTTTATTCTTGGCAGCGAATTAGGACTTTCTCCAGGTTACTTAGGGCTTCTTCAAAGGTGTTACCATAGAAAGTAAAATCATCCATGTAAACCTCCACACAGTCATGAATCATATCAGCAAAGACACCAAGGACAACTCTCTGAAATGTTGCAGGAGTGTTACATAATCCAAAAGGTAGCACTTTATAGGCATAAGTGCCCCACGGACATGTGAATGTTGTCTTGTCCTGGTCTTCAGGAGCAATCTGAATTTGGTTGTACCCACTATATCCATCCAGGAAAGAAAAATATCTTTTTCCAGCCAAGGTATCCAAAACCTGGTCTATGAAGGGTAAAGGAAAATAGTCTTTCAGGGTTTCCTTGTTCAGCTCCCTAAAGTCTACACACATCCTCCATTTTCTTGTTAATTTCTTGGGTACCACAACAAGAGGTGAAACCCAGTTACTGTCAGAAATTGGATAAATGAATCCAACATTTAGCAGTTTCTGTAATTCTTCTTTTACAAATTCTTTTAGGATTGGATTCATGCGTCTCTATGGCTATCTTACTGGGGTTATCCCTAGTTGGATGTATATGTGGTAAATGCAGGTGTTAGGGTGTATTCCCTTCATATCAGTGTATTCCCAAGCAAAATCCCCTGACTGTTCTTTCAAAAGTTTTGTCAACTGTTCCTGTTGACTGAGGCTCAATTCAGAGTTGATGTATAGACATCTACCTGGACTAAGTTCTATTGGAATGGTATATGGCCTTGAGTGTTCAGAAACAGTGAAAACCATGGATGGTGAAAATGAAGAAAATATCTCACTTCGTTCCTGAAAATCCTCTCTGAAAATATGATCATATTGCAGATAGGTCTGTGGGAACTCAACATTTTCTGTCACAGAAAGGAATTGACTTAAAATGTCATCCTCTGTAGGTTCTTGTAGTGCATGGATCTCATCAACAGAGAATAAAGGTTCCTCATCCTCATTCTCAAAATAGGGGCACTTCAACTAACATAATTCTTCTGTAACAGGCCGAGCAGGTGGAAACAGAGTAAGTTTCTGTGAAGAAATACCATTTGAGATAAACATATCTCCACCACGACATCCTATGAAAGTGTTGGCTGTGGCCAACCAGGGTCTCCCTAAAATGATTGGGTGGCCTTTTGTGCGGTCCTTTGAATGAATAATCATGAAGTCAACATGGTATTCCCATGAAGCTAAAGTCACAAGGATGTCATCAAGAACTCCAACAGGTTTGATAGTGGTTCTGTCGGCCAGTTCAAGCACTATAGGAGTAGGACGAAGGAGTTGATTTAATTGTAACAGTTCCACTGTGTTGCTGGTCATTATATTAATGGCTGCACCTAAATCAACTAAATTATTACCAATAGATACATTGTTGATGGTCACTGAAACTATTGGCTTCCCTGGATTGGCATACTTTACAATTTTGGGTGTTTCAGAAATATAATTTGATAACTGTCCTACTAGATGTATTGTGGGTGGATCTTTCTGTTTTCAACCTGGTTTCTTGATGCAGAGTTCTTTGATGGTTTTGGCATAGATGGGAACATATTTGATTTCCTGTAACAATGGAATCTTAACACAGAAATTTCTCAGTTCAGTCATAATGTCAAACTCAGATTGTACAATTGGGTTTTCAATGAGCAACCTCTCAGGAAAAGGAGGCGTTTTGGGAACCTGAGTTTGTGTGTTATGCTGTGATTCAAATTCTTTCTGTTTTGGAATGATAACATCTTGCAGGGGTGTCTCATCTGATAAATTATCAGTAGGATCATCTTCCTATTCTTTAATAATTACCTTTGGTGCTGTTTTTGTTATGGGCTGATTTTTATTTAAAATCTTTCCAGATCTCTGCTATACTTCTTGTATAGAAATAGGGTTTATGTTGTAAGCTGGATAATTATGGAAATCAGCATTATGGAGGGGTAGAGGTGGTCTGTGGTTAGGATTTGGAATGGGTTGAGTGGGCAAAATGGTAGGACGTGGTGGATTCTGAGGCTGCTGAGGCTTCTGTGGGATAGGTGGTAACGGAGGTGGAGTAAAACCAGGCAATAATTGTTGCATATTTGGAGGATACTGCGTGTATGGATTCTGAGGGACTAGTATTGCATGCTGCTGTTGGTTATTTCCAAAGTTTGGATTTCTCCATCCCTGGTACCAAGGTTGAGCAGGGGCATTTTGTGAAGGCCAGCTTGGCCAGTTCCATGGATGTTGTTGTTGAGAGAAGGGTGGATAATGGTTGGAAGATTGTGGGAATGGTTCTTGATATGCATTTGCATTTGAATTTCTAGGCTGCCAAGGCCTCTTAGGTGCAGATGGAGTCCCTGGAGCTTCCCCTCCCTTGAATATTGCTTGCATCCCAGGTAAGGATGGGAAATCTTCTGTTTTATGATTTTCAGTACATATTTCACATACAGGAACATTGTCCAAAGGACATTCTCGTAAAGGATGCCTTTTTCTGCATTTTGGGCAAAATATACTTAGGACAGGGTTTTCCTCTTCCTTCTTTCTCTTAATCTTCAAAGTGTCTAACTGAGAGCCAATTGTTCCTAACAGGTCTGTTTTAAAATTATCCAAAAGGTTTCCCAATTCGACTTTAGCAACTCCACCAGATGTGGATGTTTTGGTATTTTTGTTGACCGGTTCTCTCACACTTTTTGCAGTTTTCCCTTTACTCCTTGAGTAAGTTCTACAAAGTTCACTAATTTTTTCAAATTTTTTTTGATAAATGTCTCCTGAGGCCATTAAATTGAGAGTATCAATATATTCCTCCAAAACTCCTTTTAAGATAAGAGTCTTGACTGCTTCATCCTGGAGATCATTATATTTAGATTTTTGAAGGGTAAAGGTAAATCTCTCTAGAAAATCCTCAAGGCTTTCTTCATCTTGCTGTTGCATTTTGAAGATGTCATTCCGGGAATCCTTGGTTCTACAATAATCCTGGTACTTCTTTAAAAATTTTGCCTTCATATCTTCCCAAGATCTAATGCTGTATTCTCCTAAACTCATGAACCAACGTAATGCAGAATCTTTCAGGGTGGCAGGAAATAATTTCAGTTTATGTGCATCTTGGAGATAGTTATAACTCCTGCACAGTATGTCGAACTCAAAAATAAAGACATCTGGGTCCTCACCATTTTTCCCATGGAAGGTTAGTAGTGCTGAAAGTGGGATATTTTTCATATTGACATTCTGGACTAAATCCAGAATAGGAAATCCAAAGGTGGTTTCTGGTGGTAAATCATTCTCTGCTTGTTCTTCACCTTCATTTTCAATATGAAGTTCCCCATGTAAGTCTCTCCCTCTTTCTCCCATGGTAAAAGGATTACCAAGAATTGTATAAACAAACCTATCTTTCTTTGGTGAGGGTGTAAAATCCCACCTTTCTGGATTCTTTTTGTCAGATGTGTTATCTCCTATCGGTATTTTTGAGGATCTTATGGCCTTTGATTTTTCAGTTGTAGTTGTTATCTGTGAGACTACAGAGTTAGGGTTCCCGAGAAGAGATTGTATTTTCTCTGGATCAACTGTGTCATCCAGGGCTGGATCACCAAGGTTTTGAGTTTGTTGTTGTATAATGTTTCCTGGTTCTAGGTTTTGTTCTATGGTTTCCTCAGCCAGAATTTCAGTCTCAGTTTCTATTGCTTTTTGGGTGGAGGTTTCTTCTTTTTGTGGTTTTATATCTTTCCTAAATCTACCTCTAGGATCTCTATTTCTCATGAAGTCATGCTAAATGAAGAAAAAGAAACGAAGATTGAGTTTCAGAGTACCTGTGATAACTGATATGTCGGTTTTCACCCCTTTTTGTTTCCACAGCTCCTCTTACTATCAACCTGCTAACATACCACACCAAACTAAGTGCATTCTAAAACTAATAAAGACAACTATATTCTTACCTTTTAAACAGCTCCCCGACAACGGCGCCAAAAATGTCAGGCTGCAATATTAAATATTTTAATGACCTGAAACACTGAATTGTCAAACCAGGGTAAGTAAACTTTGAGCTGTTACACTGTATGTGCGGGTAAGATTCTAATACCTACTTAAAAACTATCTTTAGAAGAAAACACAAACTCACTCTGAGAACTTGAATCCTAATGACTATCCTGAAACGGAGCATCTCCTATTTAATTTATCAACAGAAAACGGTCCTATGCTTAAATGCTGGGGCTTCTATTTCTATGCCAAAGTGTGATTTCACAAGACTATTCTACCGCTACTCTTAACCATCTATCATCACCATTTCTATTTAAGCCATGCCAGAAAGAGTATTTCCTAAAATGCATTTAAACTGAACATCCAAAATGAATCTAAATCTGTCCACAGGAAAATAGAGAAACACCCTACTTACCCTACTAGTACCGGAAGCTTCCTCTAATTTAACTGTAATCTAACTATTCTAATTAAGCAGGGTAACTAACTATCTAACAAAGTAAAGTTCACTCAATCTCTAAGTGATGTTCGAATTGAAAACTAGAAGCCAGTCAAACCAAGTTCATTCTCTAAGCCCTACAGGAATCAACCATGCTTCGATACTCATCAATGTAGCAGATATTTAATAAGCTGGAAACGATACAGTGGAAGAATAATCAATCAATGAGCTGAACAGTTAATTCCAAAACTCAATAAACTAACATGCATGCAATTACTACGATACTGAAATAAACTAAATTTAATGCAGAGAACAGCAGCGACTCAAACCTGTTTGGCGGGCCCAACCAAACGGTACAAGCTCTATAAGGAACAACCATAACTAATTATATCATTCTATGCAATCACTGTGTACACGTCACGTTCCATCCACAGAGAAATAGTTCAAATCGTATAACAGTGGAATAACATAACGCAAGATAGATTATATTCGGAAATGTATTTCAGAACATAGCATAATCCAACCGTCTCTTAGGAGCGACCTCCTGGTTATATATAGATCCTCCTCCATAATAGTCTAAAGAAAAATACATAAAAACAAACGGATCCCCGATCCGAAAATAGCTTGGAATCAAGTTTAAAACGGTCTTCACACCTTCGTGACACGTAGTGTCACAAAGTGTGAACGATGAAGAATTAACGACTCAGTTTTATCATTATGCCTTCAATCATCCTGTGAGCGATGACTCCAACTGTCATGTGAATCTCGCTGTCTCCCCTTCTGACCATAACGTGCAGATCTTGAGCAGCTTCATTGGTATCTCCACGGGGTACAAGCTGGTACCTGGTACTGGCAAATCTTGTAAATAGAAATAGTACCTAACTCAAGCCATATTAGTTTCAATATTAATTTAAAGCATCAAAATGCATAAAAATAGCTTGAAATGTAAAGATACCTTGGGTAACCCCATTGAGTGGTAAAGAGATGTCAACTGTGTCAAAACAAAGCCGGAAGGGGTGGTACTGGGTATGGAAATGGAGGTCTTTGTGATATAATATAGGCAAAAACATGATCAAAACTGGAGACCAACAAAGATCACCAACATACCATCACAAGATATGTGTCTCAACCATGTACCAAACTATCAACCTGTACCATACCAAACATCAAGCGTGTACCATCAACCATGTACCACAACAAGTGCATCAACCATGCACCAAATATGTATCATCAACCATGTACATGCACAACAATCTGTACCAACCATGTGCTAACCATGCACATCAACCTTGTACATGAACACCTATACCATAACATACACCATATACCATGAAATGTGTGTCAACCATATACCATGTCATACCATACACTATGTACCATTAAACAAGTAATACCAATGGTGTACCTCAATGAACTACCATAAACTATGTGCCAATGTATCCAAGATATGTACCGAAAATGTATCTCAACAAGTAGAACTCAATCAACATGCACCATACATCCAATGATTTGCCTCAATTCATATACCAAGGTCCTCAAATACATGCCTCAAGCATGCTCCTCAATATCACCAAGATACAACCTCAAACCTTAAGTATACACCATAACATGTAACTAAACTAGAAATCAAACCAACTAGTAATGCCTCTAATCAATGTACCATCACATTACCAAGATGCACCAAATCACATTCTATCATCACCTTTCATATACCATAACATATACTATCATCACCATGCATGTACGATAACACCAAAACCATAAGCCTTAAACCTTAGTGAGATCGGAAGAGCAATGTACCATCACATTACCAAGATGCACCAAATCACATGCTATCATCACCTTTCATATACCATAACATATACTATCATCACCATGCATGTACGATAACACCAAAACCATAAGCCTTAAACCTTACCTTTGATCCTGTAGTTGTTCTGTTACTCTATAAACTAACATGTAGCTTCTTTAGACCTTCAACAACTTGGTACTAGCATGATATCTCAAATTTTCATGAGATTTTCAGATATATGCGACATTCCCTTCTACATCCTACGTATATATGCTCTTTCCTCCATTGAAGGTCGCATACATATGCTCCCTTACAATCTTACAATTTTTGTATATCTCAGAAACTAGGTTTTTTCTTAAACTCCAATATTTTCAGTGTCAACCCTTCTTTGCTACCTCATAAAATGATGCTACAACTTTACCAAAATATCACTAGATCACAAGAAATATA
>CBVK0101468908.1:0-11000 GCA_900067695.1 Picea abies | reverse complement strand
TTTTATCCTCTAATTATTTATCGCACTACAATTTCTCCTTAAATTTAGATGTAATAATATTTTTAATATTATCATTATTTTGTAGTATGACCTCTTCCTTTATTCCCCAATGATTTAGCCAAGAATTGACATCTTTATGCCAAAACCGCTTGAGCTGCAGGTGCTTTTGAGTGGAGTTTGAAGCAATCTTAGGAAGCCACTTGTCTCTCATGTTGTTTATCTTGTTCTTGTACATTAGGTACCTAGTCATAGCCATTTTCTCAATGGGGGAAAATTTTTCTTCTATAAGGAGGATAGGATAGGGGGTATTGCCTTTGATTTTGAGATTGTAAGTTATAAAACACTTTTGGGTTTGCTCTTACTTTCTCCATGATTTCTAGAGACGTCGCAGTCCCAAAGTTCACAACCATGTAAGATAACAAGGGTGACGAGAGTCTCAAAGAGGAGTTTCTTCTTATCCCATAACCAAAGGTTCTTTAATTTACAACTGTTTTCAAATCCATAATAAGCTTTCCACCCTCCATTTATCCTTTTCTCAATGCTATAGTTCCAATCAAGCTTGCGATGAAGATTGATTCCGAGATTTTTGTATGAAGTCACTTTCTCCAAGTTGTTGTCATACATGAAATTAGCATAAGTGATCTTTTTGGATTTAATTATCATAACCTTAGTTTTGTCAGTGTTAACCATACCCATACTAGAGTAGAAATCCTTGAGAAGTTTTAGTTGCTTGTCGAGATCACATGGACTCTTCTCCATAAGAACAATATCATCATTGTAAAGAAGAAGGATGATGACTATATGAGCTAGAGTTGTGCCGACACAACTTGCTCCTTCCATATAACCCTCTAACTTGTCAATGTATATGCCAAAAATGGTAGGGGTAAGGGACAACCTTGCTTAACTCCTATATTATTATTAATTTCTTCAGACCATCCCTCAGTGTTCATAAACTTGGCAATAATGTTCTTGTACAACCTTATCGCAACAACTCTCAACTCAAAATGAACTTTTAACTCTTCTAATGTATTCCAAAGTTTATTCCTCCACACTTTGTCAAAATATTTTCCAAAGTCAATGGAACAACACAGGGGATTGGTTTTATTATTGCAACACTCTGCAATGATCCTAAGCGTAACAAGGTGCTCCACAATTGAATGATAGCTCCTAAATCTGCCCTAGCATTTAGCTCTTTTTCTGTGGCTTTCTAGCCATACATTAATCTTCTTTTCCAAAATAATTCCATATAACTTGGCTAAAAGGGGGCTAATCATAATGGTCCTATAATTAAAGATATTGTTTTTATCCCCATTTAAAAAAAATAGGTACAATGAGGCTTTGAGTGCAAGGTTTAGAGAATCCCTACTTGTGATAATGGTGAGAGAGTACCTATGAGAGGTGTGCCCTAGAAGACTATGCAATGGAGCAACCTTATCTCCTCAATTAATGTGCAATTGGACCTCCAAGAAGTGGACAAATTAGTTATTAGTCACTTTACTTTTACAAGGTGTACAAGCTGTGAACAAGCTCATTCAAAGATGCAAGTGGACCCCCTAGAGGAGTGCATCACCTAATGCCATAACACTATGTGCTAAGGGATGAAATAAATAAATGTGAACATATGGATGGATGAGTGGAGAGATAAATGCATGGTCCAAAACCCTAGAGCGCATGCATAACTAACCCTTTACAACTTGCAAGACGCAATAACCTCCTCAACATGAGTTAGAAGATAAAGATGTGACATGGTCAAAATGTAGGTTGACATGTGTGAACAAGGCTGCATTAGGCCTAACAGATTTGCAAAAGGATACCAATTAAATATTATTTTTCTAGTAGGTTTCCTCAACATGTGTGCCAAAGGGGGATCGTTACCCTCATGTGTGTACCACATAGACATAAAGATCCATTCCCTAGTGACAAATTAAAATAAAACTTGGGGAATGAGGCCTCAATGAAAGATTATAACACGTGAACATTAATAGTCCAATAATGTAACACTCATCTAGTGTTTGGGCTTAATTAATTAGCAAATGAAATATCCCAAATTAATTTGGCGTGTTCACACATTGAAATGTTGAAAAAATGGAAATATGGCAAATGAAGGGTTATTATGAAATGAAACTTAGGGAATTACAAGTAAAATCTGTCATATGCCCTGCGAGAAAGGGAAAGTGATGAAATGTAAGTGTAATGTGGATTCTACCTAGGTAAAAAGTGTGGATGTGATGAAATATACAAATTACCTAGGTACATTGATGGAAATGTGACAAAATATAAATGACACTAGAAAAACATTAGGAAAATACACCACATTATGCTAAAGGACACTAACAACTAAGACATGAACTACCCATGCAACAATGAAGTGAAAATAGTGACTAGAATATGACTAGGTGATCTCCCCAACATTGATCCATGAATAATGCCTCCATCAAATTGAAAACAACATGATGCACAACTAAATCAACTTCCACCAAAAACCCATAATCAAATCCCTTGGGGGGATAAAACCATCATACATGAAAAAATATAGCACTCATGAGTGAACCAAGGCATGCTACACAAGCATAAAATATGAAATAAGAGAGTGGTCAAAAGACATGCAAATGTAAGAAGACCCCCAAACCACTCAGCATTATCATCCCAAAAATGAGAAATGAATCTCCTCCACTCCAAAGTACTTAAGCAAACCAATGTAAGTGCCATCCTCACAAGGCGACCATCCTTCGAATCTCTGAATCATGTGATACAAATCACAAATGCATCCTCACACAATATGAGGGGTAACACAAGTCATTAGGTAAAGCATGATCAATAGAAGAAGAACACACATGGGGATGCAATCTTGAAGTAGAGGGATTTTCATTGAACACAACACCCCTTCGAATGATTAGATCCTTTTTAGAAGGATAATATAAGCAACGAGCCTTAGATCCCTCATGGTAATCCATGAAAATGCATTTGCAGCTCTTGGGTTCTGGTGCCTTCCGCTTCTCCTCTGGAATATGGGCCCAAACATCACATCCAAAAACTTTGAAGTGAGTGATGGTGGAAGATTACTTTGAGAATAACTTGTAGCAGCAAAGGTATGAGAATGGGAGCAGGAATTTGATGAAGTAAAATTTGAAAACTTATAAAGCTTATCCTTAGGATCAACATATCCAATGACAACAACATTAAAATTATTCTTGGTCTTTGACCACAACCTTATTAGACCAAAATTCCACCTTCTTACCCATCTGAGTCATTTGATAAACAGATAGTAGATTTGAACTAATTTATCATTGATGACAATATTGTCAACATTTATGTTACTACTCTCACAAACTTGGAGTGAAGTGTCATCTCCAATGTACACTTATCATCAATGCTTTTAGAAGTATCAAGGAGAGTGAGGTATCCTTGGCCATGTGATGGGCAAATTCAGAATCAACAATCCATTCAGAACTAGAAGTATGAACATGATGATAACATGAAAGGCCTTACTATCATGTTTGGGATTACCAAGCTTCTGATTAGACATAGAAAGACGAGTTGCTTGCTTCATGAGGGCTTTCAAGAATTTGTAGCATTTATCTTTTGTACGACCTGGATTGTTACAATAGCCACAAACTTTTGATTTTGATTACTTCTTTCCCTTTTGCTATCCTTGCTGTGGTGTAGGAGAGAGACGGTCCCTTTTGGGACTCAAAGAGTGTCGGGAGAACTAGGCTTCTGCTTCTGCTTATGCCTCCTTTTGGCATAATAAGCAATGGATTTGGAACTGATCTTACCAATGCCAACTAGTTTATCGTGTTCCATAATCAAGGCATTACAAAAATCATCAAAAGACACATTTGCACACTGACTTCTAAGCATTTTTAAAGTAGTGAGTTGAGTAGATAGAAATACCTCATAAGAAACAAGATGATCCCAAAGAACTAAATTTATATAGTAAACATTCTTGTTTTTGTAATCCTTACCACAATCTTCCAGTGATATCTTGAGTTACTTGAATCTAGCGAGGAAAACTTCAATTGTTTCAAAATCTTGTGCCTTAAGATTCAACAGTTTAGTGTGTTGCATAACCCGTGAGGCACTAGGTGTAGCAAACAAGGACTCTAGTGTGGTCCATGCATCGATATGAGTTTTGAGATTCAACCAGTGAAATTCAAGACCTGCATGCCAATTAGACCACATGCTTTGTTAGCGTTGTTGAGCCATTTCTCCTCCTTTTCATCTGCAATGGGTTCCTTTTCTTCACCAGTAGTGATCCTTAAAAGATCACGATTACGAAGAACATCCTCCATATGCTTTGCCAGTTGAGATAATTATCCCTGAGAAGAAAAATGGATTGGTAGTCGCCATGATGAATAGAATCAGCGTCACAACACAATTGATGACATTGAAATAGGAGGCTGTGCGCGGAAGTGGTGCCAAAAAAAATGTCAACAATGCTGCCAATGATCTCTTGAGTAAAATTCAATTAATAATTCCCCATTTTGCATTGAATCTCAAAGAGGAGAAGATTTGAACCCTGGTCTCCTATCCAAGAAAGTATTGAACCGACACTCCACTGTGACTATATGACACAGCAACAACCTGGCAAGTTAATGGCAATGACACGGAATGAGAAGGTCCATGTCTATGTTGTTTTAGGGGAGCTAAGCTGGTGACAATGGAAGGTCGAACCCGTGGCTAACAATTGTGTCGATCTCACCGAGCAATGCCAATGCAAAACCCTACTTCATACTTGTGAGATATGAGCTAAGTGAAGACCCGATTCGATCGAGATCGTTGGAAGCAACCCACCGTAATTAGATGACGAGAAACTAAAAAAACATTTACTTTGTTTTTTTAAATAATAGATTGACTGAAAAAATGACTAAAACATCATCTACGAACACTTCATTATATAGAGATGGGTGATTGTAATCATAGAACAACCACCTATTCACCTAATTATATGAGAGGTTCTCTTGTCTTTCTCTTGAATAGATGTCAATTGAAGAAATGAAGTTGGGTTTTCCATTATAAAAAAATAAATTGTTGTATATCCATTTTTAAGTTAAAAAAGATTAAATGAAACATATACAACTTGACTTGAGTGTGCCTAATGGTTAAGAACAAGTGTTTCCTCCTAAGAGGTTACCTTCAAATCTAGAATGGGGGTAGGGTATGTATATCTCGGTAGAATTTACCAGTCAAATCACGTCCCATACACAAGGAGGTATTTTTTCGTCACGAAAGTGAGCTTGTTTTTGTGCATAGATTTGCTTACTATATCAACTATGTATTGTCCACCTTTGTTTAGGATGGTAGATTAGTTGCACCTCAAAGTGATTTTCATAAATTTTCATCATGTTTTTGTTAAGGGGTTTGCTTAAGAGATTGTAAGTTATTATTGTATGAACTTTGAGATATATCGTGGTGCATATAGAGGTCTTTGGGATGTAACTTGTGGCTTCAATATATGAATGAATATGAATGTCTTTGCATATTTACATATGTTCAAACATACAACATTTAAATGATGAGAGGAATATAATCAATTAGCTCCCTGCCTTAGTTTAGCCCATGAAGGATTAGTTTTTGGATAATACTAAAATATTACTAAAAAATAAATAACATTATGCACTATTTAAATGACAAATGATTAATGTTAATGAACATAATAGGTATATTTGTTTAGGAATTAAAATGATTGTATATTTACCTTTAGTTTGACCTAGGAAGGTGGACAACAATGTGTGAATAATACTAGAATACTTCCCAAAGATGTGTTAGATTTTAGAGTTATTCCAAAAGTGTTTTCACATAGCTAGGAGAGTGTTATGTCTTGTAGTCCGTTGGTGATGCTTGATGGACATATGGATGGTTCAATTTGAGTGGATGTTAGACCTTGGATAAAGTGGTAGCATACCACACTTAACTAAGACACTTTTATCCTATGTGACATGATGACAAACCCATGGGGTGCAATACGCAAGTCGATTGCTTGATTATGAGAAGTACCTCCCTAGAAACATGGTTCTAGGCACTTGGAGGAGGGAAGTTAGCCCTAAGAGCACGAGACCATGTGAAATACACCTTGGAGGTTGGATACTTGAATTGAAGACGCGTGGGTAGAGGAGCATACTTTATGGAAGTTTGTTGTGGACCTGGATACATGTTGAGTAGGAGCATTGGAGCAAGTAACTACCTTGCTAGACGTTGAGGAGCGCTGAGTAGAAGAGGACACATGGCACATAGATAGAGGAGGATCGCCTTGCATGAGAACACTTAGAGAACGAACTACCATGTAAGATGAAACATTGGGTTAACAACTTGTTGGATATCACACCATCTTGGAGGAGGGGTGTCGGGCCTAAGGGGCATCATGCTTGGAATGTGCACCACTTTGGGGTTGGATAAAACCTTAGCGTGAAATTTTTCATCCTTGTATTGTAGAGCACTCCATGCGGGGTTTCCTTGTTGACTTAGGTCTAGGGTTATTTGTGTGGACAAAACCCATGTTTTATGTTGGCCTTTTGGGGAAATATATATGCATAAATTATGGACATCAAATCATCGACCTAGAGGCTCATAAGCTTTGAGGTGCAAGCACATGAAATGTAGAATGAGAGCCTATTCTAAACTGATGCCGACAATTTCTAGGAAATCCAAACCAAATAAAATCAACCAACTGCCACCATAAGACTACAACTTGTCACTGGACTGCAAGATCACTTAGATGTTGTTGGGCTCAGAACCACAATCTTTCATTACTGTGAATGTTCATGTGATTTTACATGTGCAAAAAACTAATTCATGAGTCTTCAATAGTGGTCCTTTAGTGATCTACTCAGAAATCTCTTTAAATATTTGAAAGAAACACACAACGATAAACGAGCTGAACTATGAAATCAAACTACACCACAAAACTATATTACTGGACAAGGGTTACTCAAATGATTTCCTGGAACAAACCCCAGTCTCTCCCAAAGGTTCCTGTGATCACTTATCAAGTAGATCAGTCCTTCAATCTTCAACAAATAATCAATTTCTGTAGTAGACTTCAAATGCAAAACATAACCAATGATTGAAATGGAAAGCAAAACTGATCTAGTTGACTAAAAGTAAATGAAAAAAACACAACGTATGCTAACATGGGAGCCATGCCAAGCTTGACACACACTATGGGAAAGATCTACAATATTAGGCTGTACTCAAAACTTCACTTGCAGGAACGGATCCAAGACTGATTTATTGTAGAAAATATCAACAATATACAATGTAATGCATCACCAATTCTCCATTCTTTATTTAGTTCTCTAATATATCTCTCCTCCTCTCTACCCTGCTCATATATTTTATACAAAGAGGCAGGGGGTGAATTGGAACTAATTCCTCTAAATCTAGGTTGTCAATTATGGACAAAAATACAAAATATTGTCTTTATGTGTTTTTGGTAGAACTTGGTTGAAGAGCAACTCAAGATCTAATTAAATTTGATCAATTTACCACAAAACTACCTAAAAATGGGCTTGAGTTAGTTCCTTTGTTGGCTCGTTGCTTTGTTTGGGACGCAATTTTCCAATTGTTGCAACAAGAAAGGACCCTTCCGAAGAACCATGCGTCTCCCAATCCATGAACGTTTTGGAGAAACCGCTTGAAATTCACCTAAATGATGATGTTCTGGAAAAAAACCATGTCACAAATTTTCTAGATTATTCTTCATTTCTCTGGAAATTATCCCTGAAGTTCATTACTCGGTTCTATCTGGCACAAGTTGTCAAAATTATAAATTATGAGCTGGAGACCTCTATATGCAACCTAGGCGCGAACCAAGGCACACAAACCATGCTGGGGTTTTAGATATTTAAAACCCATGTGACCATCTTCCACTTGGGTGCACGCCTATATGCAAACCTACAAACTTGGGTACTAGAATTGCTGGAGGTATGAGAACAAAACTGTCAAAATCTTCATCATGAAGATTAAATCCAAATCCTCTCTAAATCATTAAAAACAAAGGAAATTATTAAAATTAACAACACTAAACTTGTTAAGCTCATTAACGTCATAAGTGTGGGTAAATGTGGCATTAGGCATAGTAAATGGGTGCACATATAAGGTAAAAGGAGACCAATTGATGACGTAAAATATGTCAAATTGGCAAGACAACAAGCCTCCCTCACCTATTCTATATAAAGGGAGGAGATATCCTTTGTCATTACTCACTGTGTCGTACTCATTATTTTGTCTTTTTAATTGTCTTGGAGAATTCTTGTAGGGATCAATACATAGGGTTTGTGATGTAAACCCAAGAGGAGTCATGAAGATGAATGTTAGTGCGTGTTTGAAAAACAAGCTAAGTAGGTTCAATGCATGTTTGGATCTTCTGGAGATAGCCAACCAATACTCAACAATTAACGAAGGGGATTGAGAAATCCATTGAGTTATCATCTAAGCATTCGACTGGTCAGTCAGGTTGATCAGGGAAGTGGACTAGTGAACATGTCGAGGAAAAATTCAAGGAGTTTGTTATGTGACTTGGCCAATCAAAATGGACCATGTCTTCCTTGTTTTAAGGGAGTTAGTTACACTTTGATGTTATATATAGATAGTTTTATGGATCGATCTATCATGCATTTTTTTTGGTTCCTTGTGTTTTCTATTGTATGTTGAGCTATGCTCACTTGTGCTTAAGTGTTGTAAAAATATCTTAGACACCAACTCTTCTGGAATGTACAACTCTTCGATCTATCGAATTTTTTGATTCTACAACATTGGTCCGTATTTGATCACTATATTATTTTTCATCTATATCGATGCTTTTGGAGTGGAAAAAATTGGAGGAATAAACTTGCAGGGCCATTTTAGTGGCAGGTCCCAGTTTGGAAAAATTGGGGTTTGAAACCTTCTGGGGCCATTTTGAGGCTTCAAACAAAAATTTTTGGGGTTAAAACATAACTAGTGTAGCTAGGACCCCGTGACTCTAATCTACACATTGATACCTTTCCAACGGTGCAAAAATCACGTCAATAAGAGTTCGTATGAAAAAGTCATGCCTCCCTCTAGTTAACCTACCATGTTTCCCACCACAGTACGAGATGTTGCTACATCAACTCCCATTACTCACACATATGGGGATAGCCACATATGTAATTTGAAAAATATTCTAGAAGGTCCAAAACCCTATCACAATTGAAGGTTGAGGAAGTCAAAAACCTACCCCTAGTTGGCTATCGAGCTATGTTAAATACCAGGCCACTAGGAGGAGAAGGGGTTCCATTCTTTTGCATTGTATCTTGTTCCATAGCTGAGAAAAACATCCGAGAGTGGTATTCTGTGAGCATAACAGAGGTGGAGATTTTTTGTTGCAGCCATACATGCCACAGGTAAAAGGAAACTCCACAGAGAGTGCCTCTTTCTTTGTACTTGCATCATTTCTACACCAGAGAAAAGAGAGCAGAGCAACCTCACCTTCTAGTTGGGTTTTCTCCCGTATTGGGTTTCTCAGGTCATATCTTGTGTTTATTTGTGGATGGTGTGATTGTATTTTATTATTTTCTATTTTCCGCATTTTATCTATTTCATGCATAAACAAAAAATCAATAACTAAATATTTTGGCGATCTAAAGGAAAAATAAACTTAATAGTAAATATTTTAGTATTTTATTAGATATGTTGTGGCGAATTGTTCTAGTGGAATATCCACGACACTTTTTAGATCATATTAGTATCAGAGCCAAGTTTTTCTTTTGGCATTTGTGGGAAGTTGCAGGATCTAGGAATCGACTTAAAGAGAAGTCGTAGAAACCCTAGCTATGGTAGACAAGTTTGTTCATAACAACCATCAAGATCCAGTAGAAGAGATATTTGAGAGGCTGGAAGCACAAGTTGCTGACATCAATCACAATATGAACCTCCTCATGGAGGCTCTAGTAAGAAATTTCAGACCGTTCAAAGATGATGGAGGATTTAACTCAAAGAACAAATTGAAGGGGAAATCAGAAGATCGGGAAGACTCAGGAAATGAGTCATGGAAAGAATATGAGAAAGAGAAACTAAGTCTAAGTGTTGTGAACCCTTCACAATCTCTATTCAAGATGGAAGCGAAATTGGACATAAAGCCATAACAAGGTGAGATCGATGCATTAAAGTTGAATCATTGGGTGCAACAAATAGAAGTTTATTTTAATGTTCACCATATAGATGAAGAACTGAAGATTTCATTTGCTAGATTGAAGTTAGAGGGCCATGCTTTAACCTAGTGGGAAATCCATACAGAAACACTTAGGTTGGAGGGTGATCCACCAATATCTAGGTGGGAGGACTTCAAAACCCTCATCAAGTCCCAACTCTACCCTATCGAGTATGTAGAGGACCAATGGATCTAATGGCACTACTTCAAGTAGAGGCAAGCGCATAGTGTACATGAGTACACCACTGAGTTTAGAAAGATGTCCATCATGCTTTGTATCTCTCCTAAGAACCCAGATGTACTCCTCAAGTATCTGGGGGGTTTACACAGTCATCTACGAAATAAGGTGATTCTCTTCAAGCCAAGGACAATGGATGAGGCATGTGTACATGCACAATACCTAGAAAACATAGGCCAAAAGAAAGGGAAACCAAGTGGTTCGAAGCAACAAGAGAACCATGAAGCTTCCAAGAAGGGGAAGAAGAAGTGGAAAGGGGGAAAAGATAAGAAGACAACAACCACTACACATTGGAGTAAATATCCCAACAACCATTGCAATCATTGCAACATTGATGACAACACCGAGGAAAAATCTTGGAAACTACATCCAGAGCTGAACCCGAAGAACTAAACAAAGGATAGAAAGAAAAATAACCTTCTAGCCATAGATTCAATCAATCAAGTTGAAAGTAGCTCGAATGTGGATGGAAATATTGTTTGCACATTTGTGCAGAAGGAGGTGAATCTGAGTAGCCTTCATCAACAGGAATAGAAGGAGATGACCAAGCTCTTCCACATAAATATTCAGGTCAAGAAGACCAAGATAGAT